>CABHPP010132232.1:0-46252 GCA_902168425.1 Peromyscus attwateri
AAAAAAAATTAACAACAATAACTTACAGAAGATATTAACAGTTTCAATATAAAAGTTTCCTTTACTTATTAATTCCATAGTTTTGGTCATTTTATATAAATAAGGAAGGATTCTATAGCATCTGTTTAGTATACACTTACTTCCAGAATCACTTTCTCATAAATTGGAGAAATTATTTAGTAAGGACTACTAGGTGCCCAAAAGTGTGCCAACATAGCACTATGTTCAGTAACTGAAATGGTTAATAAGTGAATAGCAAGTGGGCAGAGAGTGTGGTAAAGATTTTCTGGAAATATGCAGCATTATGCTCTGAATATGAAATGTCACATATGAGTTCAAATTTTGAGCACCTACTTCCCAGCTTGGAACACTATGTTGAAGTTCATTGATCCTTTGGAAACTGGCTTCTTATGGTAGGAGTAGGTCACTAGGAGCAGGCATTTAAATGCTATACACAGCTCTGGTTCTGCTTGTTCTCTTTGCTTCCTAATCTGTCAATAAAGAACAAAGTTTTGCTACTAGGTCCCCTTCCCTGGATGGAGCTACTCTGTCATACTTTCACCATATTGGGCCATAGGTCTCTGAAATCATAAGCCAAAACAAGGTTTCTTCGTGTACTGCCAGGCATTCTGTGAAATTCCCCCTGCTAGATTATTTATTACGTGGAAAAGAAAAAAAAACCAAAATAAGTAAATACAATTTTAGCACACTGGTCAGGATGCATTGCAATTTATAACCAGTGGCTTATTAATTTTTGAAATTTTCCACTTAGGGTTTGTGGAGCACAGCTGGACATGACTAAGCAAAGTCACAATTATTGAAACAGTAGATGAGGGGGCAATACTGGAAATGAGCAACTGGAACATTTATTTATTTACTTATTATTCAGCTTCCATGTGATCTCTTATGAATACATTTGAACTCACAGCCCAATAAGTAAACATCCAATTTCCATGTTTTCACCAAAATGAGTAGACATATCATTGTGATAGTCATTGCACTTTTCACTGTATTCTCTTTTTGTTCTAATTTATGTCATGTTTTTATTTCATTTATACCTTGCTGTAGAATTTTTCAGTTCATTCCTGCTACAGTCTCAACATGCTCGGGACATGGTAATTTGTTCTTATTTGGAGATAGTGGAAGAGTTGGTGTCTGGTAATGTTGCTGTCTTCTTCTATCATAGTATTCTTTACTTGTCCTCATGTTCCTTTACTGTCTCAAAGAACATTATGCCCCCAATTGGAAAGATAACTTTCTATAATTTAACATAAAAGTCAGAAGAAGAAGAGTTTTGGAATAGTCATTTCAATTAAAATATTTATATGCATAATATATATTATTAGAGAGCTAAAGAATATTTTTCATAATCAATTGACACAATAGATATGTTACTTCCATCTTGTGATAACCTTTCCCTCCTTTTTGGTATCAGTCAGAGGCTCCATTAAACTTGTAGTCACATAGACACTTCAAAGATCAGTAGATACTGTAGATAATGAGGTCCAAGTAGTGGAACAACTTTTACATTTTCCAGAAAATACTGCAGAGGATTGCCTTAGTCACCAAAAAGCTAAATCTTTTAGGAAGGTGCTGTGCTATTTTTGCCTCTATCCACAAAACCTCTAAGTCTTACACCTTTCTTTTAAGGAAGGTGGTATAATGTATAGCAACCTATCTTTCAACTTGAGAGTGATATTTCATCTTGCTCTAGACCACTGAATCCTACATTTTTAAAAGATTGATCTCCCCGTCTCTCATTCATGTTTCTCTCTCTAAAACATCTCAAGTACTCATTATTTTCTGGGCAACAGATCCCTTTAGAATAATGTATAACTGCTTCTGATGGAGCTTGAAACTTAGTACAGAGAAAACTTAATTATCTCAGTCAAAAGCTATACATCAAGTGCAAAGGTCTATCTTAACATTTTTCTATAAAAATATATTTTTATAAAGCAACCATGAATGTTATTACAGATTTATTAAATCTGTTTTAGCCCGTAATTATTCTCCAAGTCCATTTGACTTATTGACTGGCCATACCTGAGTATAAGAGGAAGACGAGATAGATATATACATGCCTACTTATTTAATCTTTTACGGTGAAATTAGTGCTTATGATTTCCATAGTAATGCAATATTGATTTGAATGTATTGTCTTAAAAGATGAAAATTCTAAGGATTTCCTTTTAGCACTTCTTATCATCACATTGCCCCACTGTGGTCCAGTGATGTGATGTGTTGAATTTTAGCTCTTATGAGCATGTCCATGCCAGCTGGGAAGCATGCCTGCTTTATGACTTAGCTTCCAAGAAGCTGCCTATAGGGCAGGAGTTGAGCACACCAGCATCTACCAGCAGAGTTTTTTCTTCTGACCAGACTCTTACCTGCCCTCTGCTGTTACTGTTTTGGTGACATTTGGCCAAATAAATAAATTAAATTTTAAAATAATACAAAGAAAGTAAAAGGAAAAAAAACAACAACATGAATTCAGATTCATTCTCATCAAACAGAAAATAAGAGGAAACTTCATGATGGATAAAAATAATAACTGACACATCACTGATTTGTGAACAAACACATTCATATTTGAAGGGGATTAATGAAATAAAGCAGTGTTTTCTTTTTATCATGTGTTATGGTCCCCAATTAAAAAAAGTCTTTAAATGTTGAATCTAGCCCAGTTCCAATGGATACATCTATAAAACAGCTCTCACATTAGGCTCAGGGATCATTCCAGAGAAGGAGGCAGAAGACTTTTAGGAGCCAGAGGATCAGAGAGTTTGGTGTGAGATTGTGTCTCCTACACCATTAGAGCATATACCCAAAGGACACTCCATCTTACCACAAAGACACTTGCTCAACTACATTCATATCAGCTTTATTCATAATAGCCAGAATCTAGGAGCTACAAAGATGTCCTTTAACTGAAGAATGTATAAAGAAACTGTGGTACATTTACACAGTGGTGTATTATTATTTAGCATGGAATTTTCAGGCAAATGGAAGGAAGTAGAAATACTTATCCTGAGTGATGTAACACTGACTCAGGAAGACAGACATGGTGTGCACTCATTTATAAGTGGATATTAGCTGCTAAGTAAATGATAATCATGATAAAATCCACAGATCCTGAGAGGCTAAGTAACAAGGAGGGCTCAAAGGGAAACGCATGGATCTCCCTGGGAAGAAAACGAGAATAGATTTTGCTGGTAGACTGGGGATGGGTGTGGATGGGAATAGGAGAGATCAAGTCTGGGGGCAGGGAGAGTACAGGGAGAGAGGACTGGAATTGAGGGACATTTGGGGTGCCTGGTAGAAAACTAGTGCAGTGGAAACTTTCTAGAATCTATGAGGGTGAACCTAGTGAGGACTTCTAGTAATGGATGATAGTGAGCCTGAACAAGACTTTCAGTGATGGGACTGGAATCCCAACCTAGCCACAAAACTTTCTATGTTCAATTTGTCATGCCTGCAAGATGCACTGGGGTAATGATGGCACAGAACTTGTGGGAGTAGCCAACCAATAACTAGTCCAACTTGAGGCCCACGTGATGCGAGATGTAGCCCATGCCAGACACTGCCTGGATAGCCCAAAACTGGATGCCAAATAGCCCAGAGACCTAGGATAAAACCAAACACAACTGCCGATTTTTTTTTTAAAAAGTCAACGAAATGTTTCCTAATGATATTCTGCTATATTCACATATATACCTGGTACCTCATTCAATCATCATCAGAGAGGCTTCAACCAGCAATTGATGTGTGCAGATTCCAGATCCATAGCCAACTTTTATGCAGGACTGAGAACCCTGTGGAAAAGGGGGAGGAAATATTGAAGCAGACAGAGGGTTTGTGAATACCACAAGAAAATGACCCATAAAATCAACTAAGCAGGACTCATAAAGGTTCATAGGAACTAAAGCAGACAATCTCAGAGCCTTCAAGGGTCTGTGTTAGGTCCTCTGCATATATGTTATGACTGAGTAGCTTGATGTTCTATGGGACTCCTAAAAGTGGTAGTGACAGTGTCTCTAACCATTTTGTCTGCTCTTGAGACCCTTTTCCTCATACTGGGTTGCCTTGTCAAGCCTTGATATTTGTGACTAGTCTTATTATAATTTGTTTTGCAGTGTTTGGTTGATATCACTGGGAGGTCTGCTATTTTCTGAAAGAAAATGGATAGAGGGGAGGTAGTGTTGGGGACTGGGAGAAGCAGAGTAAAAGGAAACTGCGGTCCTGATGTAATGTATGAGAGAAAAATAAAAATAAAATAAAATATATATTAACTACACAAAAAAAATCAAAGATAAGAGTTTAGATAAATACAAACCAATATCCCAGTTCTGAGATGGCATATATATTAGACTGAATTGTCCTCTTGAAAAACAAAATACTTGAAATTCCATTTAAAATTGCATGTGAATATTCTTTCCAAGAAACACAGTGAAAGCTAAATGACTACCTAGACTGTCTATAATTCAGTAGGAAAGCATATTTCACACAAATGAAAGCAGAGTAATGTGTTAGTGGAAGCCTTACTGACTGAAAGAACACAGTGAAGGCATGGAGAAGGGTAAAAATTAGCATTTACTTTTGAAACCCACAGTAAAAGAAAAAGTATAAATCAGTAATATATCAGGTAACACAAACGTTAAAACATATTCTTAGTATAAATTTTATGACATTCAATGAATCACCCACTAAACATGAAAAATATATTGTTATTAATTTTATTTATTAATTTATTAATAATTAAATGAGTTAATTTTTAATCTCACATGATATTAAGAAAATGTAACTCATTTTTAATTTACAGGAATGAAAATTATATACCTTACTAATGCAAATATGAAATATAAAAGAAAATTAAAATAAAGATTATCATTAACATAGACCTGTGAGTACAGGAATGAGTAGGAAAAGAGCCATGGAGGTCTTTTAGGGCTAGTATTAATCTATTATTTATAAAATTACTTTACATGTTTACAAGAATGTTCATTTAATTTAAAAAACATATAAATTAACATAGTATGTTTTTATATAGGCACTCAACATTTCAAAATAACGTAAAATTTAGGAGAAAACAAAAATACAGAAGAAAAATGCAAGAGAATCTTGGAAAGTATGAGTATAAGATTCAAAGACATGTTTCTATTATTGTTTGATTCTAAAAGATCTGTATTCTGTACATAATTAAATATATGCATTTAAAACACTTTCTCCTAAAAATATTGTGTGCTGCATTTTTTATATTAATTGTATCCTTCAATTAGCAGATGAGTTATTATGATTACTTTTTTAATATTTTGTCCTTCCATGGTTCATGGAAATTTTCATTTAAGATAACATCTCTATGATTAATTACTTGATTGTTTACATATGCAGATATATAACCTACTTTGGAATAATTTGCATATATTTACAAAAAGTGAATCTAAGATAATTTGTTTATGTGAATTCACACTTGCATATTCATGTAATTAAACATACACCTTAAATAGTGAATGAATGTCCTTTTTTCATATATGTGAAAATACTCATGTGCCATGGGACCTGAAGATTAAATTTGTCTTTGTTTAATAGTGAGAAAGTAATTTGAGTGACTTCCTCATTTTATAAAGAGATAGGATAAGATGGCAGTGTGTCTTTAAGATTTGTGATGAAGACAGAACTTGTTTAGTCTAGCCATATTACTCTTCAGGCTCTCCACAAGGTGAGCTAATCCTGAGAGATCAATCCAGTCTCTTGAAACTCACTGCTACACAAAACCCACATTCTTTTCAACATTATGATTTGTGTGGAAGATGCAATTCCTGTTTTAAGCATTAAAAATCAAAGCCACAACAGATAAATTTCCACACCTCATAAAACTCTGAGTCATGCTTCTTAGCATTTTAACTTGAAACAGAGTTAACAATGTATTAAGTACCACCATTTAGAAAAGAAAATCTCTTTAACTTTGTGACATCATTTAGGTCACTATACCACCTTTGCCCTCAGTATGTTATCTGTAAAATGACAGAACTGGTAAGGGAATATTTCACTCCATCAACTTCTTACTACATTTTTGGCTCTGAATGTATAGTTGATGAAAAAAAAAACAAAACAGTGGTCAGCAACATAGGATTATATATCAACTCTGTGCTTTCTGCTTCTCTTTACCTCCAAGGACACAACGGATGGGGAAAACAGTTTCATTAGTTTTCTTCCCATGGAAGGTCACAGAACTTCTCATCCTGCCATGTATATACCTTACAAAATTTTTCTTCCATGTAAAATGATCTGACAATGGAGACATTCAAGGCAATCTTGGTTCCCAACAGAATTTGATAGTAAGACACTATTTATGAGTAAAGTACACACATTGGACAATGGACATGAAGTTCCATTCAAGTTGGTATGGACCAAGTAGCTTCTAGTGAAAGACGACAGCTAGATAAAATACCCTTTCTATGACTTGATCACATTTTGTAAAACGTGAAGACTCCATGATAAGGGAAAAGATTATGTACATGCAAATATAATAACTGTCCAGACATCTGGTTTGTCTGTGTCTTGTCTACTTTGGTCATTGAAGCTCCTTTTTGTATTGCACAGAAGTCAACGAAGAATTACATGACTGGTCAAAAGGATAACAAGAACAAGAACCTGAGTGCTTAGGTCAAAATAGGCCATGCAAATTAAATCCCCACCCCAAGGCTCAGTAACTGTCATGGAATAGAGGCAGAACCAATGTAAAAGTCCGTAAGTGTGAGGAGTGCTGTGAGATGCTGTCTTCCTGACATGTTGTGGCTATTGCCAACATGAACTCATGGTAGCATTGGTTAACTGCCCAAGGCCTCCACAAGATCATGGCAGTCAATGTTCTGGCATAAATGGAAGGGTAATCTCCAGGACTTGCCACATACCGAGCATTTGTTAGTGTGGTAGTTGTTAGAAAGGCAGAACCATTCCTTTTAAAGGATATGGACACTAGTAGGATTACCCTGCTCCAGTAGATGGCCCCATTTCCATGCCCATATGGACAACACTAACTGGACTTAGTGGGTTATAAAAAAGAGAGTGGTGAGTTAAGTTGGGAAGGTGGTCATGTTACAGGGATATGGAAAGAATGAGAGGGAAAAATGAAGGTAGATATGGTATTTTGCATTTCTTCTACTCTCAGAATTCCCCCAGTTACCCACAGTTCTTTATCTGGAGTGCAGTCTGCTCAAAATTGTAAACTGCTATGTTTGTTATGTACACTGGAGTCATCCTTGTTCAGGTCTTGTTGAGGCAACTACCATTAGACCTTATAGATGCAGCCTCCCTGACATTTCTAGGAGACACAATCTCAGAGCAAAAGAACTTCCAGTTCTTTTGGCTCTTACAATCTTTCTACACACTCTGCAATGATCCCTGAGCCACATGTGCAGAAATTGTGTTATAGATTGATCATTCGGGACTGATCATCCCGTGATTTCCTCATCTCTGCATTTTGATCAGTTGTGGTTTTCTGTAATTATCTCTATTTCTTGCAAGAAAAGTTGCATATTATACATGCAATATTTTGCATATTATATATGCAATATTCTATGGACTGAGAAAGGTTTGTTTATGTATCTAGGAATATAAGGAAAAAGAGGCAATGAATCTGAGAAACAGCAAGGAGTGTAGGATACATGGGTATTTTGGAGTAAGGAAAAGGAAATGGTAAAATTATGTGTTTATAGTATAATTGAAAAATTTAAAAAATGATTATGAAAGAACCCAACTTAATTCTTGTTTCTGTTTGAAGAACAAAAAAATGACAAAAATAACCAATAAGATAATAAAAGAGACACACATTTCAATATAAAAAAATCTGTATTGGTTGTGAACCATAATCTCCTCCTGGCAATATGTTTCCCCTCTGGGAATGCAAAATTTCAGCTATGCTAGGATGGAATCTCAGGGAGGGCTATACAGAGCATGTTCAGTTGGATTTGAAATGATACAGATACTCAGCAGAGACGTTCTGTTTCCACTTTTCTTCAAGACAGTGTCCAGAAGTCTTGGAACAAAATAGCAAGGCTTACAGGATGACAGTCTTCTTCCTGATCTCATCCTACCTATACTGAATTGATTGGCAATTAAATTCAGGATGTCATCTAATGTAACTAGATGATGCACAGGGCTTATGTCTTTGGAGAGATTGTTCATTCTTCTATTCATCCATCCTTGAATATCTTAGAATGAAGAAGCTATACAAGCTATTACAACTCTTACGTCATTTTCCATAAAGTAATCAACATTTATCTCACAAAAACCGTAGTCATTATTTATTTCCGATTTAAAAGTCAAAGTAATTAACAACATATCTGACTGGAACAATAACCTCACAGATTGGCTCTAATATCTTTTAAGAAATGCCTCCTTAATAGTAAGTCAGTTTACACAGATATATAACTGTTTAATGTCCACCTTGTTGCTTCTTATTTATGAAAATATTTTTATATAAATAAATTATAGAGGCATGTTAAACAATAGCTAATGTTGTTTCTCAAGCCAATAATATTTAAATATCATATAGTTACATTTAATAGCTTTCATAATTAAAGTTACTATACATCTATGAATTACATTTTTTCAATAAAATTTGACAGAAGTAAATAATTCATCTCATGTCTTCATAAAATGTAACAAATACATTACAGAAATATTAATAAAATTTTATTGTTTTTAATTACAAAAAATTGTAATATTTAACAATTCAATCTTCAAAAATGTAATTGGATCCTTGGTTTGTGTCTCATGCCTGTAAACTCAAAACATGGTAGGCTAAGGAATAGCTACAAATTCAAGGTGGCCTGACATACATAGTAAGTTCCAGGACAATTAAGACTACATAGTGAAACCATGTCTCAGAAAACAAAGCAAGAACAAAAGCAATTGGTAGTTAATATTCATAAACCAAGAAGACCAAGAAATATCCCTTGGAAAAATTATTACAAGACAGGCTGTTTTGAAAATTTTTGAAATGTGGATTGCTGATTTTTACTGTTTGATTCATGGAAAGCTGAGTCAAATGTATGTTGTGTGAGGAAAGAATCTCTGGGGCATAGCATCCTCCAAGGGACACTGTTTATGGAACCCCAGCCCGTACTGCTGTAGCTTCCTTAACATTAGAGACACAGGTTAGCTCATGGAGACACTGCAGTGATTTGTGCAAATGGTCCGTTGGAGACTGGTTCTCAGAAAAAGATGAGTCCCTTCCACATTTAAATTAATATTTGCTCCAGTCTTACTCTATTTCTAAAGTAAAACTATGTTGCTGCCTTACTTCTTTTGAACAACGATTGCTGTTGATGTCATCCATGAAATATTTGTTTTTAACAATGTTATCCCTAAAGTGTTATTTCTACAAGAAATCTAAGATTTATTTTTCTTCATGAAGTAAAATTTACTCCCTGCAGAGCTTAAGGAATTTACTATTCTGTTTATGTTACATGAGAGTCGACAAATCCTAACATTAGAATATTTACTATTCATAAAGGATCACACTCTCTTCATATCAAGATCTATCCCTGCTGCATGAGCTGGATTTCTGGATCCCATTACCTATGGTTAGACACCTTGCTCACCCTTGATGCAGCTAGGAGTGGCTTGGTTCTGCCTCAACTGAATGTACCAGGCTTTTTTGTCCCGCCATGAGAGGACATACCCTTTTGGAGGAGGGAGGGGGAGTGGGTAGGGGAGAAAGGTGTATGGGGACGGGAGCTGGAGGAGGGATGACAGGGGGACCTGTGGTTGGTATGTAAAATAAATAAAAAATTTAATTAAAAAAACACAAAATCTGCCTAAGTGATCAGAAACCACAAAACTTATTATATGGTGAATAAATTAAATTATTCCCCTAAGGTTAATATACATCTTCATGCATTGAAATAATGAGAAAATGATCACAAATCATCAATGGGGTATGCTTTCATCATTTATGGTTTGCTTAGCTTAACATTTATATGTAGGTTGCCCATGTTTTAATGTATGTAATATTCATATCAACAAATTAATTAATGAAACTGTTGTTAGTATGACATGAATCCCATAATGGGCTGCACTGATTGGCCACATATGAATATACATAAATATATATATATATATATGTGTGTGTATATATATATACATATATGCAGACACACACCCATTATATATATATATATATATATATATACACACATAAATACATAGACATGAAGTAGAGAGGGGGGAAAGGGAGTTGTCTGAGAGGATTTGGAGGGAGATGCATGGGATAGATAGAAAATTATGAAATTTTTAAGAATAAAATTATAAAAATAAATATCAGGAAAAACAAAATGCATGAAATTCTCAAAACTAAAATTATAAAATTAAATATCAGGAAAAGTTGGTATATTTAGTATACAGCTTCGAATTATGGGAGAGTAGAAGTTGATTCACACGACCTCTGAAGGATAGGAATGAATAAGGTGAGCTTACATTGACCAGGTTGCTGTTAAAGCATGTTTCGTATTTCAAGTATAATCTCCTTCAAGTAACACATCATGCAACTCTACATGTGTAGAGATATCCATGCCTGTGTTGGGCATATAGTATAAACAGTGACTTTCTAGACTGAAAGTGACATGAGAGGCTAGAGATTTAATTTAAAGCAAAATGTTGATTAATGAAACTTCAGTTAGTATGATACATGCTGTGTAGAATTGTAGATGATGAACATGGTTAGTAGAAATTAGTAGTAGAAGCTTATCCTTGTCAGCAAGATCAGAAGAAGGACTCTTTCTTAATCATACAGGCAAAGGATTAAGAATGACTTGGAGATTCTTAATCTATGTTAAAATATTCTGTTTCAAAAGATATATGAAAAATAATGAATGGATGAATGGATGAAAACCTAGCTGCCATGATAAAGGTTAATAACTATAAAAGCAATTGTCTTCACTTGAGTGACACCGAGAATATCAACCACTCCAGGACAGGCTTCATGTTCAGTAGTTTATCAACATATAATGGACTCACAGATATTTTTGTGTGCTTTTATTTGGTTATGGTTTAGTATTTTTGGGGGGCCACTGTTTTATTTAGTTTTTTTTTTGGTTTTAGGAGCTTTTATTTAATTACTTACTTATTTGGAGAAATAACTTGAAGTTGGGTGATTAGGGAGTGGAAAGGTTTTGAAAGGTTTGCTGGAGGGCACGGATATGACAAAAATATATTTAAATTTAAAATTGTTTTAAATAATAAAAATAATAAAAAAACCAATATTTACTGCCAATAAAGATTTTTTAGGATAGTAAAATATAGTTAGAATTTAAAATATATAGGTTAAGGATGTGCTACAACTGGGTAGGTACTTCACTGGCATGTGCAAGCCCTGGTTTCAATTCTCAACAAAGAATATGGTGGCACATGACTAAAATCCCAGAGCTCAGGAAGCAGAGTCAGAAAGTTTAGAAGTTCAAGATTGTCATAGTATATACAGTGAATTCAAGGATGCCAGGAATAAATAAGGCTGTGTTGAGAGATAGGTGAGGATTTATTTCAGGCAAACAGAAACAGTGAACATACTAAAAAGATTAGTAAACTGAACATTAGGTAAGGATCTACAAGCTTTCAACAACACAGAAACTGGAGAGTAAAAAGGGAGCAACTGTAAGTCTCTCCCAACGCTTAAACTCTAGGCAGAGCTGATTTGCTGGAGGACATTGGGAAGCTTGTATCAAGGATACCTGTTGGTCTACTGCCAAAATGCACAGTCCTGGTACTGAGTCAGGAGCATTGTTGTTTCTGCTCAGGAGTTGCCTCCTAAATTTTAAGAGAGATTTTAGGATGTTTCAAACCTGGTGTCTGATGTTAAATGAGTCATGAACGTAAGTTCTAGGACTATCTCCTGAAATACAGATATATGTGACAGATCAAAATGGTAGCCTGTTAGTATTAGCAACTAGCAGTCTAGTGTTAGCCCTGCTGGAAATGAAGACAATGGATTTATAAGGTTATTAAATTTCAGGATAAGGAAATGGCTTGAAAATCTGAAAATAAAATCTGAATTAAAATATTTTCAGATTCTTTACATTCTTTTTTTTCCTGAAATTTAATTATTTTTTATGGTTTTTCGAGACAGGGTTTCTCTGTGTAGCTTTGCGCCTTTCCTGGAACTCGCTTGGGAGACCAGGCTGGCCTCGAACTCACAGAGATCCGCCTGCCTCTGCCTCCCGAGTGCTGGGATTAAAGGCGTGCGCCACCACCGCCCGGCGATTCTTTACATTCTTGCACTCATGGGGGCACATTGTTAGTCCTGACAATGTTATTTCTAACCTGTATTGCTATTTTGTTTTTAAATAAAGTTTCCTGATATTTTGCAAAGGATAAAAAATATTTCTCTCAGGTTGCTTTAGAGAAGTGACATTCTTAGGGATATATACAAAAGACTGAAAACCAATAGAAAACAAGCATAGGTCAGTATTTCTCTAGTAAAAATTAAAAACGAAGACAATTTTTAAAGATTTAAAAATGTACAAAACCACCAATGGTCACTAATGCATGGGGATTTCTTCTAAAGCCATGAAAAAGAACCCTGTAAAGCTGAAGTTAAATCATCAGGAGAATAAACTGTTGATTAGAAAGTACTACAAATCTCGTAGGACAGAACAAAAAGGAAATTGTCACAATCTCTTTGGGGAAAAAGGTACAGTTCAGTCATCTACATAAGGAAACCAAACAAACCAAAATAAGAGATGTCGATTTATTTCCCCATCTGTAATCTGTCAGTCATTCACTCTCTCTTTATATATAATATATACATAAATATATGTGGCTATAGATGTTAGGATTCTGTACATGCACAGCTTGGGGTCTTGGCTGGCGCCTTAAGTCATCAGCAGGCGACAATGTACCGCCTTAAAAGCCGGACAGGGCCCCTCACGCTCTCCCTCTGCCCTCTCTTCCTGTATTTCCTCTCTCTGTTCCCTCCGCCAGGCCTGGCTTCTCCCTCCTATCCTCTCTTCTTTCTAATAAAGCCCATTCTAACTCTGGTAACCATGGCCCGTGACTCTTCCACAGACCACCAGCGCCATTCATCCTTTTAAAAGGTAAATATATATATATATATATATATATATATATATATATAAAGTTGTACTTTGATTCAGTAATATTCTTAAACATATTTATATAAAATAAATGTGAACATGTACTCACAAACATTTACACCAGAATATTTTAGATATTATTTCACAACCATATAAACATGGAAATACTAGAAATCAGACAAGTGTATATCTAATTGCCCACCACTCATCAAAAGGTTCAATGATATATTGAACTTCAAAAGTCTAACAGATTGTATCTGATATGTCCAAAACCTTGTGAAAAATGTAAATAATATTAAGCCAATGATACTTGATCTAAATAAGTGATTTTCTAATTTAAAAAGATTGCTATTACTTTCATAATTTTACGTTGCTGAGGATTAATCTCAGGGCATCATTTTACATGCATGCAAAGTCCATTTAACACAGTAATACACAATCTTAGTGTTAAATCAAGCAAATCTGACTCCAAAACCACCTTTGTTCCTTGATAAAGCATTAATGATTCCATGGTCATGCCTAAAAGAACAATGTAGTTTTTGCCAAAATAAATAGTGATACAAAGCTATACCCTCATTTCCTAGTATGTACATGTTTTGTGAAGGCTGACATATTCTATACCTTTCTCTATTTTTGGGGGTCTAAGTTCTTTCTTACACAGTCATCATAATATTTAATGAAACATTTTAAGTATCTGCTAATGAGTCATGATTTCAACTTCAAAGAGAGTAATGTAATACTCATTCTTTCATCTACTAACCAGTTCAGACAACTTTAGTACTTGGATTAATGACTTCTAAGGCTAATTTTCTTATCTCTACTTAGGAATAACAAAACTGTTTCACACCTTCACTCTGCTATTATTAAGATCAAACAAATTAATATGTGCTAAAAGTGGAGTGGCATTTAATTACACCTCTTTCCTTTCTTGTTTCTAAATAAATTCACAAAATCGACATAAAAGTTGAGGACTTAAATATAGATTTCTTTTTATATAATTTGAATGTATTGAAGAACACAGGAGTAAATCAACAATGATTGTTTAAATTAAAATGTTAGCAGCAAATGGAGAACTAAGAAGAACTGGTATGTTATTAAAAGATTTATTCATGTAAAGTTTGCTGACCTTAAATCACTCACTGCCAAACAGAAAAGGGGGAGGGTATTGGCTGGGGTATAAATTGTTTTTTGCTGTTTTTTTTTTTTTCAGCCACTAGAAATTATACGTGAGACCTGAACTAATGAGGTTCTTTAATTCCAAATCAGAAGCAGTCAATTCAAAGGCAACATTAATATGGAGTCTAATTCTTACCGAATATTGCCACCTCCTCACATAGATAAATTGCATTAAGTGGGAAAACAGTTACCCTGGTAAAGCCTCCCCTTCAGCAAACATGGAGATATGACAGGGTTTGAAAAATGGAAGAACAAAGACTGGGCCTAAAGAATCTCATTCCATCCTTCTATTGATAAGAGTTAGCCTTTCTTTCAATTTCTCCTAATTTAGCCTTCTCCATGTAGGGCAGAGACACAGAAGCAAGCCAACTTCAATTATGTATTGAGGCAAATTCTAAGACTTAAGGCCAAGGGATGAGTGGGAGAAATGCATGCTTTCAATGGCAGGCTAAAATTATCTGCCTTGTCTTTGATGTTGAGGATAAAATAAGTACTCTTGTGTTACAACCAGTATAAGTGGCATGTCTTTTATAGATAACTAGAAGAAAAACTAATAATATCTGCAAGAACAATTACTATCCATTTAAATCATTAAGTCACTGATTATCTTGTGAGCATATACCACCTATATGGCATTTTCTCAAGGAGCAAATGACTTACCACTGAGAATGGATTTTATCTGTAGCAGAGAACACTACAAACTTGTGATACAAAGACTGATAGATAGAATATTATCCTCTCTCAGTTTCTGAAGCAGTGGGTGGAATTGAGAAGCCACACACATACACACATGGTGAATATACAAGATGCATTAGTGCAACGATCAGCAGCATGACAGACAATAGTCTGCTCAGAGTGTACTCGTGTTTCCTATGGGAAAATTTCCAAGACAACTACGTTGAGGTAGATGATCACATTGTCAAATATTTGCCTGCGATACCCACATTAACCTAGGCATTTATTAAATAAATTCCACATACACTTATATTTCTTGCTCTAGTTATATGCAGCTTTATCATGAAAAATACTGCATCTACAGCTCCTTATGAGATGAATAGCTGTCACTGTGACTAGTGGGATGAATTGCAGTTAAAGATGCATGTCGCTGAGCCTGACAATCTGTACTCTTCCTGCAATCCTTCTGGTGGAAGGACAGAACTGACTCCCACAAGTTGTTCTCTAATCTCCACATTTGTGCGTTGGTGAGCATGTGTTCCAACCTCCATAACCACATGTTATGCACCCACACACACACAAGTGAATTATTTTTATGCATAATTTTCATAGCAGCTATGGTTATTTTTGGACTGGGTCAGCTTGACTGAGGTAAAATGATTCTTCCTAGATTGTTCTTCCTTTGTGGTTCACAGGTTCTCTTTGTAAAGAGATTTTTAACGAGGAGTTTTAGAGAAAAGAGAGCATAATAATTACTACCTAGAGTTCTTGGTGATTATAAACAGAGGCACACGTGTACATATAGGCTGGGCACGGTACTCCTCAAACTGATCAATGGTTTAAAAAAAAGGCTCAATAAGAATATCAGATTATAATTTTAAAGTAGATGGCATACCTGAAACAATCTAAATAAATCAGTTAAATATTATTTATTTATTTATTTTTATTATTAAGATATTTTCTAGTCATTTTACATACCAACCACAGATTATCCTCTCCTCCTTCCTTCTGCCCCCTATGTATGTCACTAGTTAATACAAACTGTGTGGATTTTTAAGTTATATTCTTACTCAAAGCATTGGCATTTTTTTAAATAAAATGTCTAAATCAGAAAAAAAAAGAATATCAGGTTAATGCCTGTCTTCTTGCACTGTGCTCACAGAAGGATGCTACCTTTCCCAGGTGAAAAACTTCTTAGACCCACAAGCAGAAACAATAGCACCAATCTCCTGCAGACTTTTGACTCACTTTTGTGATTTCTTCCAGGCAAGTGCACCTGTCTACTTTCTCTAGATTTTGCTGCAAGTTCCTAGTTGTCTATTAGTTCCTTTAGTGTTTGAAAAGGACTATTATTTTCTATTATACTTCCACTATCTATCCCATGCCTTAATTTTCTTCCTATGAGATTAAGTTCCAATTCTTTCTTAGACCAGTGGTTCTCAAACTTCCTAATGCTGCAACCCTTTAATACAGTCCTCGTGTTATGGTGACCCCAACCATAAAATCATCTCATTGCTCCTTCATAGCTGTAATTTTGCTACTATTATGAATTGTAATGTAAGTAACTAATATGCACAATATATGATATCTAACCCCCAAAGGGGTCACGACCCACAGGTTGAGAACCTCGATTATGCTGGACTGCTCAGTGTAGAGTGACTAATTGCTTTGCAAATTAAATTTCAAAGAAATAAACATATGAAGAAGTGAATACTATAAAACAAACTCCATTTTCCTTCTAAGTTAAGATCAAGGAAATTAAACAGCTCCATTAAATACTCTGAATGCTTTATTCTCAGATGGCAAGCCTCTGAAATTAATACATAGAGTGTGGAATCTTTCTGCAAATGGATCCCTGCTCCTATTTTAGCTGGAAGTGTTTTATTACCACAAATAGTCAACAGAGAGAGAGATTTTGGAGAGTTACAAGTTACAATAAAACAAATGCCCCATATAATTTTTATATAGGTGTAGAGTTAAATATAGAGGTGCTTTGTGTGTGTGTGTGTGTGTGTGTGTGTGTGTGTGCACGTGTGTGAATTAAGTGACCAATAATTGGCTAAAAGTCCCAGTATCTGCATTTATGAGACATAGGCTAACAGTTTCATTTTTGTTTTATGATTTTTGCCAGACTTGCTTCAAAGTATGTATTTGGGAGTAATTCTTCATTTTCTAAATTAAAAGAAATTGTGTAGAATTAATATTAATGAGTCTCAAAATAGCTCAAGACATGTCCAATGAAACAAGGTTGTTTTTTATGTGAGGTTCAATGTATCTGCTTCATTCATTAGCCAAATTAACATGTGTCCAATCATTTTGCCAATCCTTGCATCATCCATTTGTTATCTGAAGAACTTGTACTTCCTGTTTCTTTTCTAATACTAATATTTTCAGCCTTTCTGAAGTTAGACAGTTTTTTAACTCTTTATGACCAAGTAGCATTATATATCAGTACCTATAACATATTAATTTACGTAGTCACTGATTTCTGTCATTATCTTTATCATTTCCTTCTGTATGCTCATTGAGTATAAATTGTATCCTTTTATTAATATTAAAACTTAGGTTATTTGTTTATTTGTTGTTTTTTTAATCTTTTGGGGAGCCTGCCACCCAGCTCCCAAATAAATCACACACAGAGGCTTATTTTTAGTTATAAATGTCTGGCCTTAGCTTGGCTTGTTGCTACCCAGATTTATTTAGCTTAAACTATCCCATCTAGCTTTTGCCTCTGGGCTTTTCCCATTCTCTTACTTTTGTAAGTCTTACTATTACTCTGTGGCTTGTTGTGTAGCTGGGTGGCTGGCCCCTGATGTCCTCCTCCTTTCCTGGCTCTTAGATCTCTCCTCCCAGATTTCTCCTTCTATATGTTCTCTCTGCTTGCCAGCCCCAGTTATCCTTTTTCCTGTCTTGCTATTGGCTTTTCAGTTCTTTATTAGACTATCAGGTGCTTTAGTCAGGCACAGTAACACAGCTTCACAGAGTTAAACAAATGCAACATAAAAATGTAACACACCTGAAAATAATATTCTACAATAGTTATTGAAAAATTTTTCATAGCATAAATACTTAGGACAATACATTATTGAATTAGCTGATTCCCACATATTTTGATATCCTGCAGCTTCGTTTTTATATAAATTAATGTAGTTATATTTTCATTTTATTTTATTTTTCTTGTTTTGGTTATTTGATGGGATACATATTTTCATTATGCAATTCTGGGTAGGCTGGAGGTTGTGTTCAATCGTCCCTGATAGACCTGCTGGAATTACAAGTTACATCACTATATCTTGCTCTAAATAGTTTATAACCTCTCAAGAAACTTCCACTTTAGAGTATTGATTGCTTAGAAACATTTTACTTTCCAAATATCTGTATATTGCTTATTGGATTTCTAATTTAGCTCACTGTGATCAGTGGATATGATTTTCAAAATCTATTGGGTGTAAATTACTTAATCTAAATATATGTTTCACATCCATAAGCCTTTGTATTCTTCTACTATTTTTTGATAAATTAATAGATATTTATTAGATTATGTTGGTAGAAAATATCTTTTTGTTCTATATTTAATTATTTTCTGTCTTCTTTTGTGGAATTTATTGACAATGAGTTTAAATCTTGTGAGTCAGATTATACAGACTTGTCTCTATTTTCTTCAAAGCTTTGTAGCTGTGTTGTTTGTCACATGCCCTTACGGCAATGTTGTATGTTTGGTAAGTGGTCCTTTGTAATTTTACAATATCCTTCTTTATCTATGATATTAGTCATTATCCTGAATTACAGCTATCTTAATATCAAAAAAGTTAATCAATTCTTTCAATTGTTTGCATTGTATATTCGTTTACATTTTAACTTCAACTTTCTATTACATCAGTCTTTCTCACTCTCTCTCTCTCTGTCTCTGTCTCTCTCTGTATGTGTGTATGTGTGTGCGACATGAATGTTATATAAGGTTCCTCTAACCTTAGAAGGTTAGAGGAAGATGTAAGGTGCCCCTGGAATTGGAGTTAGAGGCTCTTTCAGCTGTCCAACATGGGTGCTGTGAATCAGACTCAAATCCTCTAGAAGAAAGGTTTGTGTTCTTAAATGCTAAGCCCTTTCTTTGGGCCTGATTTCACTGGACTTTATTTAAATGTATTATTTATTTTAGTTTTTATAATATATGGTTGTTATTTTTTTTAAAGACAGGGTTTCTCTGTGTAACAGTCCTGGCTATCCTTGAAGTCTCTTTGTAGACCAGGCTGGCCTCAAACTCACAGAGATCCACCTGCCTTTACCTCTCAAGTGCTGGGATTAAAGGCATGCAACACCATCACCCAGTGGTTGTGTTATTTTTTTAATTTACATTTAAGATTTTACAATATTTAGCATATCGACATATTACATTGTTTTAAGTTTGCTTTGTTCTCTGTCTCATTTCTATTTCATCTTTTCATATTTCAATATGAAATATCTGAATAGGTTTAAAAACCAATTTTGACTTATCTATATTATTGTTTAGACTAATACTTATGCTGCTTTTAATATTTACTTCAGTTTTTATATTATACATATAGCATAATATTAAAATAAGTGCACTTATTTTTATTTTTACAAGATTATTTTAATTCTATAACTTTATATTTACATATCTTTTGAGCTTCATATTCAGCATAATTGCTATAAATATTTTCTCTAAAATATGATAATCACATTATATATTACTTTGTAAACCTTTGATTATGACCAAATTACACAGATATTCAAACCATCTCATATATATATATATATATATATATATATATATATATATATATATATGATTAATAGCAGACCAAATTGTTCCAAATTCTAAAGTTTAACATCAAATTGGGTGAAAAATTACACTAATCATTATCCTATACTTTAAAAAATTATATATTTGTGGACTGATTAGCATTTCAGTAATTAAACAGTAGACCTGCAGAAGTTCTAGCAATATTCTAGGAGATGTTTAAGATGGAGACATATATCATATCAAAGACAAATAAGACAAATTCTTTTTACTCAGTATTATGTTTTTCATTTTTACAGACTTTAAAATAAAATGTTGACAGACTTTAAAAATAAAAGTCAATAACTTAATGCAAAGAAGATGTGCTTAGAACATTCACAAGAACTGAAGTGCAGATCATTGACACTACTTGAGTTCGAGGTAGTGGTGTGACATACTGGCAGAAAACATAGAGACATGCTCTTTTGTAGATGAGACTTTTTGTCAAATTTCTCACTTTCTTGGAATCTTAAGCAATCAATATAAATGAATGTACGAAGTACATGAATTGGTAGATCTTAATATAAGTTAAATACTTATCTGACGTTTGTGATGCATAAGACAATTGCACATGAAAACATTGAAATAATGTGCAACATACCTTTATGGTGATACACGTTTATAATCCCAGTCCTTAGGAGGTAGAGGCAGGAGAACCACTATATATGTTGAAGACTAATTTACCCTACATAGTGAATCACAGGCTAGCCTGGGCTACATAGTGAGACCACGTCTAAGAAAATAAAAATATGTATAAATTCAGGAACTGTAAGTGAAGTTGTTGTTAGCATTTAGGCATCTGTACTGGCCTGCCCTTAGGGTCCTGACAAGATATATCCTCAGCTGTAGCCACTAAGAACACCCCCTGGTACATTCTAATATGGGGATTTAACAAGGCAACTCCACATAGTTAAAAGGCAGGTTTATTTTGGGGTAGCTTACAGCCAGTAAAGGGGTTGGTTACAGGATCCGAGAGAGGTGAGATGTAGTCCAGTGGGATTCTCTGGAGAACTCTGACTGGTCTGTCATCCAACATCCAGGATCTGGAACCAAGAGACCAAGCACATCCAGATCTCGGGTCTTAAGGGCTCCCTTCTCGGCCCTGCCCAGGGGCAGGTCATATGTAAGCATTGCAGTTACCAGAAGCCTCACTAAGGGTAGTACTTCCAGGTCAAAGCTGGAACAGCTGCCCACTACAGCATTCACTACATTTCCTTATAAAAGGCGGGCCTTGCACACCTCCCAACTCTTTCTCTTTCTGTTCCTTCTCACTTGTACCCAGAGACCAGTCTCTGCCTCCTCTCTGCCTCTGCTCTCCCATCTCCTCAATAAACCTCCCATGTGGGCCCTGTTGTATGGTGTGACTTCTTCCCATCATTTTTACAATACAACAGTTGTAACCGGGAAGTCATAATAAAGCATTAGTTAATCAAGTCCTATTTTCTCTTATACTATTGCTCAATGATATTCATTAGTTTTACAAGTAATATAATGTGCAATATAAGCAAATGTATTTATCTCTCAGAAATAAATTGTTTTGAAGTTTACACTTATTTCCTTCAAAATAACAATAAGAAGTTACAATCAGGAGATCTTGAAGAGAGAAACACCTCAATGGAGGAAGCAGAACTTACCAATAGAGCAACAATGACAGTGTTCAGAGGTTATGTTTTCCTGAGAAACCATAAAAGGAACCATTAGGACAGATGGAGAGATTTTTAAAAAGTGAAACCATCCTAGAATTCCAAGTAAAATTGTTTTAAAATTAAGTGCTAGTGCAGATGTGGGAAATACAAACCAACAAACAACAACAACAACATCAATGAAAGCAAACTTTCACACTCCTGGTCACTGTGTCCAGAAGCAAAGTGAGTCACTTTACTCCAATTAAGTTTGGAGGTTCCTCAAGACTTCCTAAGAGACTAGAAATAAAAAAAAAATCTCAGTTAAACTAAAAATAACCTCAGTTTAGTTTTCTCACTCTTAACTGATGTAAAAGATGTCTGTGCATAATGACAGTAATAAGAAGGTTTGGAGAGATCATATTATGTGAATAAATCCAGTGACTAGTATCAGTGCTGTAAGGGTTATGAGGAAGGAATGAGGACTGTTGCTATAAAAATAAACATTACCTAGGAACTAGGGGAACAATCAGTTTTTAAAAAGTGATGCCTGCTAAAGGAGTGAAAGTGGGTGAGAAAATGGCAAATGAAATTAATAAATTGGAGCATAATGGGGCAAATGCACTCTGTAGAACTAAATCAGATACATGAAATTCTCAACCTTAAAATAGTTGGACATGGCATGATAGTTGAAGCAATTGAATATTGTTTGAACTAATTAAATCAATAATTTTTTATTATGGGGTGATAAAATTTGTAGGAACTTCAGGAAGTAGTTAATTACTAATAACTTGTAATTATAGATAGTTTAATTGTTACATTTCTGAGAAACAGACCAATTAAGAAGAATTTTAAAGCTTTTTGAGCTCTAAGTGTGCATATTGAGTTCAATAGATTTGAAAAAGAGAAAAAATGGTTTGTAATAAAACTGGACAAGGAAAAAGATCTAACAAAAAACTTAAGGTCATGCTCATTATAAAGTGAAGGGACATTTTGCTTAGATGACACCAAACTATGACAAAACTTTTAAACTGTACTTAACTATTCAAGGGAATCCCAGCTTCTTTGGGTAAGAAAATGTGAAATACCAATCTTGCAGAAAGACATAGCATGTTAACTGTACTTTCAAGAACATAAAGAAAACAGTATTTTATAATAATGCTGGAGATTCTTACATACATGTGGAATATGAAAATGGGTAAGCTGTTGACTAGTTTGAAGATAGGATGAAACTGGAAAGCTGATTGGAAGAGCTGGGGTGGGAAATTTTTGAGAGAAAATTTAGTGTTAGAGAATGTCAAGTGTAACAAGTACTTTGTTAAGTACATGTGTGAGTCCATGAAGAATGAGTATATAACTTCGGTATAAACTTGAGGGACACCACAGAGAAAGGATATTATCAGCTAAAACAGAACAATATTAAAAATAAAGCAGATGTATAATGCTAATCAATAATGTTAGTAATATAAGAGAATAGAAAATTTAGGAGGATTTCAATATGTGAACTCCAACCAAGGCAAAGAGAGGGGAGAAGGATTCATCGTTATGTTTCTAAATTTGGAATGACTTCATATCACAAGAAGAAGGGAAAATTGATTTAAAGAATCGCTGCCTACATAATTTGGGAATTATCTAAAAAGCGCTGAGATGGGTTTCCTTCAAGGTTCATAGGAATCAGCACATCTCATTGCGCTTGGTCTTCTTTTTCTTTTATTTTTTTCTTTATTTTTATTTAAGTTTTTTTTTCCATTTTACATACCAACCACAGTTCCCACTCCCTCTCCTCCTCTCACTCACCCCCCAACTCCTCCTCCATCCACTCCTCAGAGAGGATAAGGCCCCCATGGGGAGTCAACAATGTCTGGCATATTAAGTTGAGGCAGGCCAAGCTGCTCCTCACTGTATCAGGCAAGGCTGAGCAAGGCATCCTTCCATAGGGAATGGGCTCCAAAAAGCCAGTTCATGCACTGGGGATAAATCCTGGTCCCACTGCCAGTGGCCCCACATACTGCCCTAGCCACACAAATGTCACCCACATTCAGAGGGCCTAGTTCAGTCCTTTGCAGGTTCCCCAGCTGTCAGTCCAGAGTCAGTGGCTCCAATTAAGTAAGGGCAGCTGTCTCTATGGCTTCCCCCATCATGATCTTTATCCCTTTGCTCTTTAATCCCTCCTCCCTCTCTTCAACTGGACTCTGGGAGCTCCACCAAGTACTTAGCTGTGGATCTCTGCATCTGCTCCCATCAGTTACTGGATGAAGGCTCTATGATGACAATTAAGGTAGTCATCATTCTGTTTACAGGGGATTGCCAGTCCAGGGACCCTCTCCACCATTGTTTGTAGTCTTAGCTAGGTTCATCCTTATGGGTTCCTTGGAATTTCCATAGCAGCAGGTTTCTCCCTAACCCCATAATGACTCCCTCTATCAAGATATCTCTGTCCTTGTTTTCCCTCTCTGTCCCTCTCCCAACTGGACCATCCCTTTCTCTCCTGTTTCTTGCCACCTCCTCCCCTTATCTCATCCCCATCCCCTCATGTTCTCAGTTTACTCAGGAAATCTTATCTATTACCTCTTCCTATGGGGGATCCATACATGTCTCCCTTAGGGTTCTCCTTGCTACCTTGCTTCTCTGGGGTTGTAGATTATAGCCTGGTTATCCTTTGCTTTACATCTAATATCTATTTATGAGTTAGTACATACCATGTTTGTCCTTCTGAGTCTGGGTTACCTCACTCAGGAGGGTTTTTCTAGTTCTATCCCTTTGCCTGCAAATTTCATGATGTCATTGTTTTTCTACTGCTGAGTAGTACTCCATTGTGTAAAAGAATGACATTTTCTTTATCCATTCTTCAGTTGAGGGTAATCTAGGTTGTTTCCAGGTTCTGGCTATTATGAATAATACTGCTATGAACATAGTTAAGCATGTGTCCTTGTGGTATAAATGTGCATCCTTTGAATGTATGCCCTAGAGTGGTATTGCTGAATCATGAGATAGACTGATGCCCAGTTTTCTGAGAAGCCACCATTCTTAACTTTCTATGTGAGGTTGTAATCAAATCTCTTTTACTGTGCATGGGTTGTAGAAGTCTTTTGACATACAAATATATTTATGTATAGGTGTGTGTGTGTGTGTGTGTGTGTTGGGATATGCATCTTCCAATTAATGTGTGTTGAGTAGCTTTTTAACTAAATATTTCACTTTCTGAAATATTAGCTTAACTGAATGTTTACTACACTGAAATGAACCAAATAAATTAATGATATTTTTATAGTTCTCAAAATCAATGAGAGCCTAAGACATAATAAAGACAAATGCAATTAAATAGTAACTGCTCTGAAGCTCTTATTCTTAAACATATTTCTTCTGTTACTGTAAAAATTTATGTTTTTTAATAGGCTTTAAAATAAAAGTTAGAGTACAACATACTTTTACAAATTCTATATCAGACAGTAAAGTGTATTAATAAATGTGGAATTTAATGAGATTAATGACATTTATAAAACTGAATTTATAATGTCCCAGCAACTAATGTGACTTGAACAATATAATAGGCATGGGTGACTTAAATGATAATTCCCTGTGTTGAACCAGATTGGATGATGACTAGACTCAAAACAAAAAGGGCAGAAGTACTTCATATTGAAACAAATACAAAATCATAAGAGTAAGAATGCTTGGACATGCTGACTATAGGAAGTAACTTAAGGTAACTTAGTTTCCTAAGTCTATATGCATTCTGCAAACTAGAAGCCCAGAATCATCTGAAAACAGAACTCATAGAGAGTGGGAATTTTTTTTGTAACAAATGATGTAATTTTAACAGTGAGAACACTGGAAATGATGATATCTATGTCAGTGTTTAATCCTCAGTTGCCAAGTTTAACTGGTCTGCATCCAAACAGAAAATTTGTGGAAATGAAATAATTGTCTCTTAATATAGTCAGTTATGTAAGAAGAAAAAGGATACCATGTTTTCTCGGGAGGATCAAGTGGACTACCATAGGTATTGTGTAGAGTTAGTCTGAGCTGTTTATCTGTATTAGGTAGTTGTGGCAAAAGTAAAATAGATGTGAAAGATGGAATTTAGTAGATGATGGGCAATTTTGAAGTGTTAAAAGTCATTGATTTCCATTTACTAATGGCACACAAATGATGTATACCACAGAGAGACAAAACTTCATGTGAAGCATGATGGATGCTGTTAAGGAGGAAAGACACTTGTGGATACAGAGTGACAGATATATTTGTATTTCCTTCACCTGTACCAGTAACGACTGATTTGCAATAGTGAGCGAACTCAGTTTTGAAGTCTTTAAGGAAGTCAGATATCCCAAATACATTTGATATGTGTGAAAGACGGAACTCTGCTATTTTCCTCTATTAATTCTGTCCCAAAACACTAGACTACAGCAACTTGAGAAAGAAAGGGTTTATTTCATCTTACATTTCCAGGTAACAATCCATCGCTGAAGGAAGTCAAAACAAGAACTGCAGAGACAATGGAGAAGTGTTGCCTACTGACTGCTTTCCATGTCTTGCTCAATTTTCTTTCTTTTCTAAAACAGAAATATCTACCCAGGGATAACACTACCCTCAATAGGTTGGGTCCTTCCATGTCATTCATCAGTCAGGAAAAATTTCCAAAGTCATGTTTGCAGCCCAGTCTTAAGAAGGCTATTCCTTAATTAAGGTACCTTCCCTGGTGACTCAAGATTATGCTAAACAGACAAACACTAACCAGCACACTAATAAAATAAAATATAGCCACTGTCCTTGATAAAAACAGGTGCCATATGTATATAATTGTAGCTGAAGTTTTCTCCAGTCCTGCTCAGCCCCACCAACCCCACAGCCACTTATAAAATAATCACTCAGAAGCTTATATTAATTAAAACTGCTCAGCCATTAGCTCAGGCTTATTACTGACTAGCTCTTACACTTAAACTCAGCCCATTTCTGTTAATCTATATGTTGCCACACATTCCATGGCTTTACCTGTGTGACATTACGTGTTGCTCCCTGGACGGCAGGCTGGCATCTCCTGACTCAGCCTTACTCTTCCCAGAATTCTCCTTGTTTGCTTATCCCGCCTATACTTCCTGCCTGGCTATTAGTCAATCAGCATTTTATTTATCAACCAATCAGAGCAACACATTGACAGCACACAGAACATGCCACAGCACATAATCGATTTTTTTTAGTTCATAAATAAAATGAAATTATATCAATTATTTAAAAAATGAATTTAACATGAGATTATCATATTGAATGAAGTAAGCCATACAGAGGAAGACAAATAAAATATATTTAAAATTTGTGAATCTAAAATTCTTTTTATAAATTCATGTTCATATCCAAATACATGAGATCGTCTGGTCAACAGTTTGTAATGGTGAAAGGAAAGAATTTGTTAAGACAATGCAGTTTTCAAAGGTGAAAGAAAAGAGCAATTCTATAAATATAACAAAAAATTCAGAGAAGCAGGTTTCATTAAAGGACATTTCAGACACATGAACCATTTAAAAGAGAAAATGAAATTATTTGGACTCATGAAAAGAAGTGGAAGAAGAACAAAATGCCATCTCAACCGTTAGTAAAAGTTGGGATTGATCTGTATCAAGTGGATAATTCACCTGAAATATATTTAATGGTTTAATATTGGCACAAAGGTGCAACATGTGATTAATGGAAAGATATTGTTTCTTAGCAGCAGTCTTTGATATTAACTAACTAAATATTTGAACAAGATAACTATATGGTTGAAATAATAAAGAAGTTTATGTTTGAAAGATTAATGTAATCTTTCTCTAAAGAGTAATGTGTGAGAAACAGAATTCTGAAACTAGATCATATATATATATATGTGTGTGTGTGTGTGTGTGTGTGTGTGTGTGTGTGTATGTATATATTTGCTTTATTCTTGTTATTCTTTTTAAAAGAAGCCTAAGAAAAGTAAATCATTTCTAAAAATAATAAAGTTAATTTTAAATATATTAAGAGGAAATAAATAAATGGAATGCTGAAAATACTATGAGATACTGCATTTCTTCTTTTTAATAAGACTTAATTTTAGTACTTTGAATTCTGTATAGTTGTGTGTGTGTGTGTGTGTGTGTGTGTGTGTGTGTGTGTGTATGTGCAGGTAGGTGCATTCTAGTGTAGGTGCCTACAGAGACCAGCTGTGTTCGATTCCAGGATCAGGAGTCATAGGCAGCAACCCTAGACATGGATGATGGGACTTGGATTTCATTCCTTTTTGAGAACAGCATTCATTCTTAACCACTGAGACATTTCTTCATCTCCACATATTTTATTTCTAAATTAATTTATTCATCGGCAACTCAATTTAGAAATTACTTTCTATTCACATTCATCCCTCCACCTTTTCTTTCTGGGGCTAGAAGTGTTTATATTAACACATATAGTATTTATCAGGTATGCACAGAATCCTATTTTCAATTGCTATTACCTAAAACAAAACACTCATTGCAGAAGCATATGCTTGTAATGCCAGCACTGGGAAGGTGGAAGTAGGAAAATCAGTAGTTCAAAGTCACCCTCAACTTGTGAGTTCAAAGCCAGTCTGGGATACTTGAGACTCTTTCTGTCAAAGAAAGATGTAAAAGAAAAGAAAAGGTGGTATTTCTTGTCCTTATATTTTGTGGGCCAAAAACAGTAACAAATGAAAACAAAGTACACTAGTAAATTCCAAATGTCTTAACATCTCTCACTTAATGTTTCTTCAAGTACATTAGATTTGGATTATAACATGTATTCAGATCCTTATGGGATGCATACATTTACCCACATATTTTTATATTCTTAGTATTAAAGACAAATAGAAGTTACCAAATAATAGCTCACAAAAGAACACATAGTTAATTTATTCATTCACAACTACAAATGTTTCTCAATCTGTTATCCAATACAAAATGAGAAGCCCTTCAATCATAGTTGCAAGTCACATTACACAGACTGAACAGGTTATATTTAGGAATATACATATGTATACATATACATATATGCATGCAATAACAGTTAGTTTAAAAAGAGGCCATGGATTAGAAAGGGAAGAGAAAAAAGTATATGGGACAGTTTGTAGTAACAAAAGAGAGTGAAAGCTGTATTCAATCTGACATTTATTTCTTGGCTGACAACAATTTCCTCTCGCCTTGATATAGGTTAGATTTTAATAGGCTTCTGGATTGTTATAAGTTCTTTCAGACATGCCTTCACTATCTTGGAAGGATATGTGAATTCAGCATAAGGTTCTTAGATCTTCTGAGGCAATCTACCTTTCACTTATACTGCACTGACAAGCATGAACATCATATTGATAAGACGTAATAAGGTGATGCACAATTCCTTCTAAAATTACCTTTCCCTTCAGTGACCATAGTATTCAAAGGATTTTGTAACTTTATATATTTATTTGTGAAATTGTTTTAATTGTATAAACCATCATTTATCACAATTACTAATGCTTATCTTAAATTTTAAGATAGCTGAAATAGTATTTTATTTTTATGAGAACCTGTTCATAACATAGAAGTTATGTGTACTGTTATAGCATAATATATATCATGTCCTGAGACATAACCTGACCATGCATTCAACACGGCATTTCATAAAATTTGATTTACATAGATACTTAAATTGATTTTGTAAATCTAATTAAGGATGCTGTTTATGATGATCTTTTAAGAGGTCAATGCATTTAAAAATATTCCTTAGGGTATTATCAGACAGATAGTTAATGTTCAAGTACTTGGAAAAAATGTCATCAACAGCTTCAAGACATTAAGCTCAGCTATTTACTCTACAGTAACAGCAGAGGGAGGAAACGCCTGTCATCATTGGTTCCACTTTTCATCCTTTCATTTTCCCTTTAGCTCAGCATGCCAACATGATACTCCTTCATTATGAAAGATTACGATTGGTACTTCAAGGAATTAGTTTTTAACGCTCAAATGATCCAAGTTTCACTGATGCAAAGAACTTTAGTATGATTGAAGAAGAATAATCATGGTTCCTAAACACCTATGTAGTCTGTCCCTCATAACAACATAATTATGAAACTTAATTACTTGTGTGCTGTGAAATATCAGCAAATACGTGGGTTTATTATTATCCAAAGAAAGTTACTTTAAATATTTTTTTGTGTTTTGAGACTGGGTCATTCTCATGGCTAAAACTGTCCTAGAATTCACTATGTAATCCATGGTGACCTTGAATTTGTGGCAATGTTACTGCCTCATTGTCCCAGATAGAGGAATCAAAGATGAGAACCGTTACATTAAACCTGTATTGTTGATTTCTATGTTGTTTCTAAACTTAACTTTTATATATAATGAATCCTTGTACTTAAAATGTATGTGTATAGACAGTGATCAAAGATAGTTAAAAAAGTATGTATGCTATATCTCTAAAAATGGATACTAACCTAAGATTCACTGGAATATTAAAACATTCTATGAGGAAAAACGAAATTGTACTTAAGATAGATATTCAAATTGTATTCTATTATGTGCAATTAATTACATGTTTTGTGAATGTGTAGTATCTTATTTCTGTCTGTTTCTCTACCTCTTCCCCATTTCATTATATAGATATATATGAACTTGAGTGCTGATAATGATTTTACATAGGCCTAAAAGCTATCCTAGTTGCAGAATAAAATAAATTACTCTCAATAAAACAAGCTTTATCTCTTGCTCATATGATGGGAAAAAGCACAGGGACAAATAGCCAAACTAGTGGAAACACATGAACTATGAACCAATAGCTGAGGAGCCCCCATGGAACTGGATCAGGCCCTCTGGACAAGTGAGACAGTCGATTAGCTTGAACTATTTAGGAGGCCCCCAGGCAGTAGGGGACCTGTCCTTAGTGTATGAGCTGGCTTTTTGGAACCTAGGGCCTATGCTGGGACACTTTGCTCAGTCTAGGTGAAGGGAGGAGGGGACTGGACCTGCCTCATCTGAATCTACCAGGCTGAGCTGAATCCCCAGGGGAGTCCTTGCCTTGGACAAGATGGGAATGGGAGGTGGATTGGGGAGAGGGCAGGAGAGGGGCAGGAGGAGGGAGGACAGGGGAATCTGTGGCTGATATGTAAAATTAAATTAATTATAAAATTAAAAGAGATATAAAAATGCAAAAAAACTCCAAAAAACAAGCTTTAAAGAAATAAATCTTAATTTTCATGATTATGGTCTGAATTAGAGTAAATATGTCTAATGATTAAGGAAAAGGAAATATTTAAATTAAACTTGCTATTATCTTATGGTTGTAGTTATGGCACTAAGCACGTTAAAGCTTTTCATTCTGAAAACATCTTACTACCGTAGGAATGTAAAATACAAGATTTCAAGTTTTATACCTTAACACATTATTTTAGTTGTCTAATCCAGTAGACTTTGACAAGTAATAACTTAAGGTGCTTTAGTATACTATACTTATTTAATTATTTGAATTACATACATTCAGGGTTTATGCTACATATGCATATCATGTATAATATATTTTTGAGGAATAAATACATGTGAGTATTGTGGTGGTATTGTGTTCCCCAAAACATTGTGCATCCTAATAAATTTATCTAGGGTCAGAGAACAGACAGCCACTAGATACAGAGGCCAGAAAATGGTGGCACTCACACCTTTAATCCTAGCATTCCAGAGGCAGAAATCCATCTGTTCAAGGATACAGCCAAGCATGGTGACTCACGCCTTTAATCTCAGAAAGCGAGCCTTTAATCCCAGGGAGTGATGGTAGAAGGCAGAAAGGTATATAAGGCGTGAGGACCAGAAACTAGAAGGATTTTGCTGGTTAAGCTTTCAGGCTTCTAGCAGCAGTTCAGCTGAGACCCATTCTGGATGAGGACTCAGAGACCTCCAATCTGAGGAAACAAGACTAGCTGAGGATCCGGCGAGGCGAGGTAGCTATGGCTGGTTCTGTCTCTCTGATCATTCAATGTTCACCCCAATACCTGGCTCTGGGTTTGTTTTTGTTAATAAGACTCTTTAAGATTCATGCTACAGAGTATATGTTATTTGAATACATAATTTAAAGAAAAACATATTATTTAAAATATTAATGTATGTATGTGTGTGTGTGTATTTTATACCTTGTTAGAAAATTTAGTAATTAGGTCATGATCGGCACTAAATTTTGTCTATCTAGTCTATTATATTAGTGCTATCAACAAATAAAATAGGCATTGTATGTTTTAAATGGAAACTTGCTATTCATTTATTTTCCTTTTAAAATTTATTATTATTAATATTATTATTATTATTATTATTGCTGTTGTTGTTATTTTACATCCCTACCACAGTTTCCCCTTCCTCCTCTACTCCTAGTCGCTCCCCCCTTTCCATCTGCCCCCACACTCATCCTCCATTTCTATTCAGAAAAGGGCAGGCCTTCCATGGTATGTATTTATAATAAAACATCTCTAATTTAAAGTTTAACACAAAAAGTCTATTATAGTATTCAAATCAAACACACAAAATTAAATCCTGAAAGTTGTACTTTTTAATTTCTCCTAACTGTGATAATCATAATAGCAACACATGTTGACATATTTATTTCATAATTATTAATTTCTTGCATGTAAAATTATGTAAAGTAGCACAAATGGATGGGTGGGGCTAGTTACTGCAGAAGATGACAGTTTGTGTGTAAAAATACACATAAAAATGAGGGTAGATTACGCCTTGTCCACTGATAATTATACAAATCTTAAATCTTGTTAAATGTTATTAAACTGATTAGTTGTGTATTTGTCAGAAAAAAAATCATTAAATTCTTCTATGTATTCACTATTAGGTAACACAGAATTGATTACAGAGTATGGTAGGATAAGGTATGAATTGGGAAAGGACTAATATAACCTGAAACAGTTCAATTGAAGAACTTCCAGCAAGACGGATACTAGGAGAAAAGATAAAGATAAATGATTAGGAATATATGCAAAATCTAATTTCTTGAGATTTAAACAAGAAACAACATAAGACAGTTTCAGAAAGGTGAATACTGCCTGTTTCCTGTCCTATGTGGATTCATCCATCATAGCTTCTGAGAAATAACTCATGTCCTAAACTTTGGGGGCAATCACTTTCATCTCAATGAACAAGTGTTAGAAATTTTTAATGTGGCTTTGTATTAGTAGAAATATACTTTCTCAATAATGAAGCAGAATGAATCAAAGCCCCACATTGCCACATTATTTGGAGCGATGACTTGTGCAAGGTAAAATTGCACGGGGGAATGCCTCTCAAATGCATTGGCTCTTCCTGGACAAAGGAAGGAAGGGGAGATTACTGAGAACACTAATGAATATTCATTATGGAAAGACTTCCCTTTACATGCAGAAATAGGCACATGGGTGAGCATACTCATTTCAAGATCATGCTTTTTTATACATCACATGTCCAAAAGCAGAAGATTTATTATTACCATGTGATTTGATAATCAAATTTTTCTATGTGTTTTGGCTCAGTGGTTTGACTGGCTTCTATATTTTGCTCTTAAGATCCTCATTTGAAAGAAAGAAAATTAAATAACTTGAATATATATTATTTAAATTAAATTAATTTGATCATCAATTAAAATGACAGCAGACTTTAACCTAACATATAGTTAGTTTGAAGCTAATAATTCAGTCTCATGCTTTCTTGCTACATGATTTTTTTTAATAAGTATATCAATGGTGAATGATATATTTTTGTACCCACTTCACAAAGAAAGAAAGAGAGGCTCAGATAGTCACTTGGCTGCCTCCCCAAGGCTTCATGGGGCTTAGAAAAGCACCGCCTGTGATTAGGAGTCCATTCAAATTCAAACCAACAGTCACTGATTGTATTGACATTTAAGGAAGTCACAGGCTCAATTGTTTTTCTCCACACTACATAATGGTATAATGGTTCAAAGTTAATTTTATCTGAATTCAAATGTCTTGATTATTGCATAAAATATAACAGTAAAAAGGTCTAGTTGTGCATTAAAGGAAACAACCAACTCTGAACCTAAAGGGATATTATCTATTTGTGTCTAGATAAAATATGAAAACATTTCAGCATTCATGTGTAACATTATTCTGCACATGTAAATATTTGAGATTACAACCACTAGAGCATTCAGATCACATCAAATCCTTCCACCATGGGGCCTTCTGCAATGAACAAAATGGCATGAAGAATCATTTTATATTATTGCTGACAAGAATGTCAGGAGACAAACTGTAATTCTGGGTAGACATATTTCTCTCACTCAACTATGACTTATTTATCATTTTTACTGAAATAAAATTTCAGGGGATTAGGTTAACTTTGTAGTTATTTAGGAAATTACTTGAAAAAATAAAAAAAAACACATTAGTTTTCTTTTAAAGTCATACTTAGTATATATACTTTTTATAGCAATTATCATAGAATTCTTGCTTAGAATAAGAGGATGAGTGAATGTGAGAATATATTAAAATAAGATTCTGTTTCTCATTAGTATGTATCCTTGGAGTAACTACCTTATTAATAAATGAATGAAACATTTTCAGGCATGTTTTTCAGATTAGAAAACACATTACAAAAACATGTTTTGAGAAGGAATCCTATGGATTGAAGCTATTAGCTTTTCTTGTTACTTTTATGAAAATATTTTCATTTTGAATACATTTATCTGTATTTTCTTGCAGAACACATCCTGTATTAAATTTAAACAAGGAACATAAATATATGTTAGAAAAACAACTGAAAGATGAGCAAATTTTAATGAAGCTGATTTTCAGACTGATGCAGCTTTTTAGATTATATCTAATTTCAACAGAGGTCAGTCCATCTGTGCCCCTCCCAAGATTAATATGAAGTGCATCTTTGAGCATTTTTAATCATTGAAACCTCAGTGACCTTAGAGCAAAAATGAAGTTTAGCTGGAAATATTGCTGCACATCAGCATTTCCATTAAAGTGCAGAAATGCTGAGCACACAAGACCCACTCAAGCTCCATGTTTACATGTTAATGAGAAAGAAAACAGTGAAGGGAATAGCAATTTTATTTAAATATCTAAAATTGATTTGAAATATTTACAAGTAGTTAAATTGCCATTACTTATACAAAATACATAATTTTGAAATATAATATGAAAATGACTACTTACATTGCCAATAAAAATGATTTTAGGGTTTGGAGCATGAAGCACAGCCCTTGGAATTTGAGCAAAGCTCTGGGCCAGGTAATACCCTCCTGTAATGCCAATCTCTGGAGATGGAGGCCAACATAATCTACATAAGGAGTTCAAAGTCAGCCAGGACTACATAAGACTTTGTCTCAGAAATGAATGAATGAATGAATGATAAAGTAAAGAGAAATAAATGTATCTTAGAAAACCTTAGCAGAGTGTTAAGGTCCTACTTCAGTATGGGCAGGAAGATTATCTTAACTCATGGAAGAAACAAAACAATGAAGAAAAGCAGATCAAGTGGGGAAAGCAGAACTTTGAAAGCCACAGGTGGTCTGTTCTCAGACAACTGTCAGCATCTATTTTTTCCCAGACTTTGATCTCACTAGTGAGAAAGGTCAGACCATTGATATGCCTTTGCCCACAAGGGCACAGAGTTCAATACTTAACAGCTTTGCTACATATGTGCCTGTAAACAAATTACATCCATGAAGCTTAGAATCATTTTTCATTTTCATTGTTCTCACATTTATTTGAAAATTGTGTCACGTTTTGGAACCAGTTGCAGATCTAAGTACATGAAGGATACTTTGATATTCACAACAACCTCAGTGTACTGCTAATTCTCTGCTGTAAGAACTCAAAACTTAGTGACCTAGAGGGGTACACTTACTGTCTAGTCTGTCCGTAGTTTGTGTGTAGACTATGTTAATGACCCAGTTGCTTAACAGATTGTTACAGAGGTTAGATGATAGGATACCTAGGGATTCATATGAGATCCCCTGATCATTGCAGGATGTCTGTGAAAGGTAAAATGGAAAACTGAACCTTTCTCTTACATACTTGGATACACCATGGAAATTCCTGCATCATCCCACACTCATGTAGTGTCTTTCCAAATCTGCTGAGATAACTGGTCATGGACTGAAAGCTCTGAAATTCTGGGACAAAAGAAACCATTTCTATTGAAATTGATTTATGTCACATATTTCTTGCAGTAACTGAAAGCTGACTACCACAGTTGTTAATGGATCAGTTGTGGTTTAATCAGAATGACTAAAGATAGAATGGATGTGTACTGATCTATGGGAAAAAAGCAATTAGGGCATTTGTACCAAACAAACTTACAGTGAAGGTAAAATTCAATGAACACTGCGCTATATTCCAGCAGCTTGCTTTGAATAATTTAAGTGAGAGTCAAACTTTATTCTATTTATGTATTTATCTATTTACTTACTTAATTGTTTTCACATCCTGTTTTTCTTTTCTTGAAAAGAATCTATTTCTGTTTGGGGCATAGAGGTTAAGAATTTAAATGTCGCTGGACAGTGGTGGTGCATGGCTTTAATTCCAGCACTTGGGAGGCAGAGGCAGGTGGATCTCTGTGAGTTAAAGGCCAGCTTGGGATACAGAGTAAGTTCCAGGAACGGCACCAAAGCTACACAGAGAAACCCTGTTTCAAAAACAAAAAACAAAAAAACAACAACAAAAAAGAATTTAAATGTCTTCTTGTTGGATTTTCTTCTTTGATGAGTACGTAATGTCATTCCTTCTCTCTAATGATTAGCTTTGGTTTGAAATCTATTTTAAGGTATGTTTCATGGATGGTGCAGAAGACTAGATCCTGTTTTTTTTTTTTTTTCCCATTGTCTTAGCATGTAACATTTTATTGCGGAATGGAGACTGTTGATGTTGAGAGATATCAATGAACAATATTGTTAATTCCTGTCATTAGGCTGTTGTTGCTGATGTCGGTTATAGTGTTGTTGTTGTTGTTGTTGTGGTGGTGGTGGTGGTGGTGGTGGTGGTGGTGGTGGTGTGTGTGTGTGTGTGTGTGTGTGTGTGTGCGCTCATTTCTTTACTTTTGACCTTGCTGGCCTGAAAGTATTTATTCCCTGTGGGTTTTTTGTATGTAGTTAACCTCTTTAGGTTGAGTTCTAATTTCTAGCACCTTCTGTAGAGATTAATTTGAAGATAGGTAGTACCTAAATTTAGTTGATCATGTTTATTTTTTATCCTTCTATGGTGTTTGAAAGTTTTGTGGAATATAGTTGTTTGGAGTACTTTGGGGTCTCTTAGAGTCTGACACACGTCTGTTAGGCTCCTCTGGGTTTTATAGTTTCTATTGAGAAGCCAGGTTTAATCTAGTAAGTCTGCCTTTATTTGCTACTTGGTCTTTTTCTCTTTTAGCTTTTTATATCATTTCCTTGTTCTGTATATTTAGTGTTTTGATTATTGTGTGCTGTGTTGAGGGGACTTTCTTTTCTTGTCTAATGTACTTGGTTTTCTGTATGCATCTTGTACGTTGACAGATATATCCTTCTTTAGGTTTGAGAAATTTTCTTCTTTGATTTTGTTGAAAACATTATCTGGACCTTTGAGATTGTTCTCTTTTCCTTCCTCTACTCCTATCATTCTTAGATTTAGTCTTTTCACAGTGTCCAGGATTTACTTATTTATTTTCCTTCCTTCCTTTCTTTTTCTTTAATTTCTTTTTTCCCCCAGGAGTATTTTAGATTTACCATTTTTTTTTAAAAATCCATTTCTTCCATTAGTTCTTTAATATCTAAGATGTTATTTTCCATCTCTTTTATTCAGTTGATGAAGCTTAGTTCTACCATTTCTCTACAAGTTCCTAATTTTTTTTCATACTTCCTTTTGTTTGGGTTTTCTTTATTGTTTCTGTTTCCATTTTCAGGCCTTGAATGGTTTTATTCATTTCCTTCCACTCTTTGTATTTTCATAGATTTCTTAAAGGAATTGATTCTTTCCTCTTTCAGGATTTTTATGGTATTCATAGAGGCTGTTTTAAGGTCTTTTACATTTGCTTCATATATGATGTCATACTCCGGGCCCACCGCAGTAGAATAGCTGGGCTCTAATGGATTCATATTGTCCTGATTGTTACTGATTTTGTTTTTACTCTGCATCTAGGAATTTGGGATTGGAAAACCTGTAATTCTAGGTGTTGATATCTGCTCTTTTCTTTGACAGTTGGGTGTTTGGTTCTTTGGTTTTGTTTCCTTTTTGGTTCTTAGGGGAATGTGGTGGCTGTGTGTTACCTGTAGGAAAACCATCTGAAGTCCTGATAGGTGTGGCCACTGGGAGTTCTAGGTAAATTGTAGTGGGAAGCCTTTCCAGCTTTGACCTGGAAGTTCCAACCCCCATTGAGGCTTCGGTAACTGTCACACCTACGAGGAGGGGCCAAGAGAGGACCCTGAAGACCCAAGATCTGGATGCACCAGCTCTCTTGTTTCCTGGACCCTGGATGCTGGAGGTAGACGGAGCAGAGTACACCAGAGAACACCACTGGACTGTGCTACACCTTTCCTAAACCCTGTAAACTATCCCTTCACTTGTAAGTTACTCCACAAAATAAACCTCCCTTTTAACTACGTGGAGTGGCCTTAATAATTTCAGCAATAGTAAATCTAGGTAAATATGAGATGTAGGAATGGGTGTGGAGTGGATGTAGGGATGTAGCTGAAGCCTTTCCAAGAGGGAGTAAATTGGGGTGTTCCACCAGGATCTGCTCAATTATTCCCCAGGGAAAAAGGTCAAAGAGTGAGGAAAGGGCACTGCAGCAAATGTGCTACAGCATTGGAGATGAGAATCAGCGACAGCAGTTGGAAGAATAGAGTGAGAAGTGAGATATCTACAGATAGCCTACCTGTTTTCCGGAAGTAGTAGGTTTCCCTGGTCCTGTGGACCCCAGAGAGTGCTTGTTAGAGTTGGGGGCTGGAATAAATTAATGAGTCGGAGGATGAAAGTTAGAAGAAGAAGAAGATCTGTGGGACAAACTAGAGATGATGTGGTTGGGGGAGACTGCTGCAATGTTGAAGAGTAGTCTGGAGGATTGAACTTGAAGGAGAAAGAGGTACAGATTTGTAGTTAGCTTCTTTGGTTTCCTGGCAGGAGTGGGCTGTGGGTTCCCAAGGAGTCCTTGCTGGAGTTGGGGGCTGAGATAAAGCAGTTATTTGGGGAGAAAGATTAATAGGGGAAAAAATCTTTGGGCTCCACCGCAGATGGGGTCCCAGGAAGGCTAAGAAGGATTTAATTTTTCAGAAGCAAAGGGGAGGTGAAGGTCTACAGTTAGCCTACTTGCTTCCCAGGCAGGAATGGCCAATGTGTTTGCACAAAGTGCCCTCTGGAGTTGGGGATTTAAATCAAGCAAAGAGCAAGAAAGTGGAGGTTTGGAGTAAAGATCTGTGGGATCCCCGGGAGATGAGGTGTGTGTGTGTGTGTGTGTGTGTGTGTGTGTGTGTGTGTGTGTGTGTGTGTGTGTGTGTGTGTGTGTGTGTGTTGGGGCTGCGAAGGTGTTTTACTGCGGTGATGGAGAAGAGGCTGGGGACTTCAATTTGGAGGAGAGAGTAAGGGTGAAGTTCTGCCTTCAGCTTCCTTGCTACCCTGACTGGAGTACCTGTTTGTTTTCTAATAAAAGACTTAAAGGGAGTGGGCCAGAATGGATGGGAAGTGAGGAGGAACTTGGTAGAATGGCAGGAGGGGAAACCATAATCAGGTTATACTATGTGATTTAAAAAAAATCTATTTTCAATAAAAGGAAAAATAAAGAACAGGTAGATTGTATTCCAATTATTTTGGAAACTGGCATAGACCATCAAATCTATTATTATGATAAAACCTAGATTGATTGTGCAACTGCATGTAATTTTCAAATTCATTTTTAAAAAATAGGAGAGCCGGGCTGTGGTGGGGCACACCTTTAATCCCAGCACTCAGGAGGCAGAGCCAGGTGAATCTCTGAGTTCGAGGCCAGCCTGGTCTACAGAGGGAGATCCAGGATAGGTACCAAAACTTGAAATCTTGTCTGGAAAAAACAAATAAATAAATAATAAATAAATAAAAGAGGAGAAATACTGTGATAACTAATACTTAACAATAAAAAATGTAGATATTTCAGACACTGAAAAAAAATTGAATCAAAGAATAGAGCAAACAATGTTCTATATAAAAATTTCTTGTTTTTAAATGTATGGTATTTTTAAGTCATCTGAGCCCCACTTGTCCACTTTTGGTTTTGCTGTCATATTCCAAATATCATTAAAAATCCCATACTATAGAGATTATTCTCCATACATTAGTCTAGTTTTACAGTGTTCCTGACACTTAAGATTTTGGAAGTGTATAGTACAAGATAAAGATCCAGTTTTGGCCATTTTGAATGCACAGTGCTGAGTACAACTGCCCCTTAGTCTTGCCATGTTTCATGCAGATACCTACTTCTAAAATTGCATTCTGTTAAAGATATTAAACTGCCAGAGTCTGTGAGCTGCTACTAGCTTGGGTCAGCTGTCTCTGTGTTTTTTTCCCATCATGATCTTGAAACACCCCCCCCCACTCTCTTGCTCCTATAATTCTTTCTTCCTCTCTTCAACTGAACTCCAGGAGCTAGGCCAAGTGCTTGCCTGTGGGTCTCCATATCTGCTTCCATCAGTCACTGGGTGTAGGTTCTATGATGACAATTAGGGAAGTCACCAATCTGAGTATAGGGGAAGGCTAGTTCAAGCACCCTCTCCACCATTGCTATGAGTCTTAGCTGGGGACATCCTCGTGGCTTCCTGGGGATTTCCCAAGCACCAGATTTCTCCCTAACCCCATAATGGCTCACTCAGTCAAGGTATCACTTTCATTGCTCTCACTCTCCTTCCCACCCTCCTCAGCCATCTCTAGCCATCATGTGCCCACTCTTCCTCCTTCCCCCTCCACTCTCCCCTCCCAGTTTACCCAGAAGATCTTAACCCTTTCCCCTTCCTGGGGGGATTTATGGCTGCCCCTCTTAGGGTCTTCATTTTTACCTAGTTTCTCGGAGGTTGTGGATTGTAGCCTGTTTATCTTATGAATGAGTATATACCATGTTTGTATGTCTGGATGTGGGTTACTTCACTCAGGATAATTTTTTTTTTTTCTAGTTCCATCCATTTGCCTTCACGTTTCATGATGACATTTTTTTTTTCTTACCACTGCATAATACTCCATTGTGTAAATGCAACAAATTTTCCTTATCCATTCATTGGTTGAGGGGAATCTAGGTTGTTTCCAGGTTCTGGCTGATATGAACATAGCTGAGCAAATGTCTCTGATAGCTGGGGAGCCTGCATGGGACTGCACTAGGTCCTCTGAATGTGAATGACAGTTGTGTGGCTTGACCTATTTGTGGGGCCTCTGGCTATGGACCAGGACTTATCCCAAGTACAGGATCTGGCTTTTTAGAGCCCATTCTCTATGGTGCAATGCCTTACTCACTCTTGATGCAGAGGGAGGGGCTTGGTCCTGCCCCAACTTGGTATGCAGTCTGTGTTGACTACCCAAGGGAGGCCTTACCCACTATGAGGAATGGATGGGAGTGGGGTGGAGGGATGTGCGAGCAGCAGAAGAAGGGGAGCAAGGAGAAACAGTGGTTGTTATGTAAAATGAAAAAAAATTTAATAAAAAAAGATATTAAACTTCCCCCCTTGTGTATTCTTGACATTTATATCCAATATTTGCTGATTGTTTATGTGTGAGTTTATTTCTGGCCACTCTGTTATGTTCTATTGCTCTCTGTGCGTAGTTTTAATGCGGGTACCAGCATGTTTTGATTAATACAACTTTGTGATACGATCTGAAAATAAATTAATTTGAAGGCAAAATAAAACAAAACAAAACAAAACAAAACAGAAAATCTATATATATGCTGGGCAATGGTGGCCCACACCTTTAGTCCCAGCACTCAGGAGGCCGAGGCAGGCAGATCTCTATGAATTCAAGGCCAGCCTGGTCTACAGAGTGAGATCCAGGACAGATACCAAAACTACACAGAGAGACCCTGTCTCAAAGAACCAAAAAAAAAAAAAAAAGAATATATATATACACATATATAATTCCAACTAATTCACAATATTTTCATCATTGAGAAAAGAAGTAGATATAACATTTTAGCAGTGTGTTTTCAACTGACATACATATGAAAATTAATTTTGACATTCTCATGAAAGTTTGAATTTATATAACATGTCACATTTTAATTGCCTGTTTAATAACATGTCTCTGTGATAACTTTTATTGTTGACACTTTTACAAAGTAAAAATTATTTCAAAAGATTACTTCTCTCTAACACATATTGTATTATAGCTATTCTACCAGCTTGCAAATTTCTATACATCAAAACATTCATATTTACCGGCACATATAAGAAAATCATAAAGAACTTTTAAAATTCAGCAAATTACATTGATAATCCTACAGACAACTGATTGTATGAGCTATTTGCTTTCTTTCTTAACATAAATGCAATAAAAGGAAAATCCAAAAATCAACTAGAAAAATTACCATACAACAACTCTGAATGTTCACATGCATTTGTAACTTATTTCTTAATTTTCTCATTGATTTTCATGAGACACTGTAGCTTTACTAGTAGTTGGGAGTGAATATTTAGCTCCTTTTTTTTTTGTTGTTTTTGTTTTTTGTTTTGTTTTCGAGACCTGGTTTCTCTGTGTAGCTTTGTGCCTTTCCTGGAACTCACTTTGTAGACCAGGCTGGCCTCGAACTCACAGAGATCTGCCTGCCTCTGCCTCTCGAGTGCTGGGATTAAAGGCGTGCACCACCACCGCCCGGCTTCCTTTCTTTTATTTATACTGGATATATGCTTAGTATAATGTTTTTGTTTTATCTCCATGAGATTTAATGTTTAAATTTCTTGGCTTTGATTAAATGTTCATGTTTATCTCTGGAATCAATTGTAAAAAGCTTACATGCATTTATATTTTTATGTGAGTGTGTGTACATGTTTGAACCAGTTAAAGAGAAAAGGAAGCTTTAACAACTAGTGTCATGTGTTCTGCTACCTTATGCTATTTTTCACACCGTATTTCCAGATAATGCAAACATTTGCACTTTTCATGATACATGAACATGTTTTAAACCTTCATAAATCTAACACACTATATAAAGGGATCTAAGCATTTTTAACCATTTTGAAATTAAATTTTCATATATAGATCTACTAATTCTTCCTATGCATTTATGCATTTGTATATCCAAAGGACATTAAAAGCATATTTCTATATGTTCCCTGAACTCCATGTCATTTCAATATAATGCAAAATTAACAAGAATATCTATCAGAAGGTAAATGGGTAAAGAAAATATAGTGCATATAAATACTGGAGTGCTATTTAACAAAAACAACATTAATAAAATAAGATTGAAATTTGTAGTAACCGTAGATGAAATGAAAAGTCATTAACTCCAGGGAAATAAGCCATACATAGAAATAGACATAACACATGATGAATATATTATTTCATTTTATATATATATATGTATATATATATATGTATATATATATAAAATATTATCTTCTAGAACCTAGCAGTAAGGATGCTATTTCTGAAGTCATCATATACCCAGAGTCACGAGCATGGAGAAACAAAACTGTACTCACCTGGAAGCTTCATAACTATTGGATAGTTTTTATGATACTGAAGGATGATATCCTAGCTAATGGAGGAGAAAACCATTATCACCCTCCCTAGCTGTGAACCTGGCATGCTACACAATAATAAGTGGCCCCAAAAGATAATCCCATCGATACACTATTGGTATTGAGTTTGCGAGAGAGAGTAATCAATTCCTTTCTGGTTGGATCTAAGCCAGCTCCATGAAATCACACTCATTTCTGGAAACTCCGAAGGAAACCAAGAACATGTGCCTATTCAGGTTATAGAGGAGAACCTAATGTTATTGTTCTGAAAATAAAAAAGAATGAAAACAATTCCTAATGACTTTTTGTTGTACTTACAGATCAGTGCATATCTCAACCCCCATCAGAGAAGCTTCTTGTGATACATAAAAAATTAACATCAACTGGTGGATATTCAGAGACTAATAGATTATAAAGTGTTTAGCTTTAAATCAAAAGTATATAGCACAACTCTGGACTAAGGCTTAAGGGTCTTCAAGAAAGAGAGGAGGAAAAGAGTCTAAGGGTCAGAGGTGATAGATAATTTCAATGTGGCAGCATTTTCCACACATAACAGGACAGTTGCACAAATGAATTCAAATACATTGCAATAATGTGCAGGAGTCATCCAAATTCAGGATAAACAAAATCTCTAGCTTTTGAAGACTGCTGGGTGAGCATGAATCAGTTTTCTTTAATGTTGTAGCCCCTATTAGGTGAACTACACACAAGGGCAGGCCCTGTTCCCAAGAGCACCTGGTGAACATAGAGAGGGAAAATAAAATTCAAAGTTTGGTGGAAAGTGAGGTGAGGAGGGGAGGGGAATATACGGGGGTTAATAAGCTATAAGATCATCCTATGAAACTTTCAAAGTAAAAAAAACCAAAAAACTGTTATTTAAAAATAAGATTATGTACTGTAATTTTAATGTTAAAAACTTTTGGAAAATATTAACTATTAACAAATTCTAAATCTATGAGTAAGAATAAATATTTCTAAGACAGTTTAAGCATAATACAATGAATAAAATTATTGTATATCACATGGAACTACCTCCATTAACATGTGTTTCATATTTTAGGTATTTGTTTAAAAATTTTTATTAAACAAAAAAATGATGTTTGAAATGAGCTTGTAAAGATGATGTGTGCTATGGGATAATGCTTTTATATACTGGTTTAATAAAACACTGATTGGCCAGTAGCCAGGCAGGAAGTATAGACAGGATAAGTCAAGAGAATTCTGGGAAGAGAAAGGCTGTGTGAGTTTACACCAGCCCACCATCCAGGGAGCAGCATATAATGAATGACACACAGTAATGCTCAATCATACCACAAGGGCACTTGCTCAGCTATGTTCATATCAGCATTGTTTGTAATAGACAGAACCTGGAAACAACCTAGATGCCCTTCAACCGAAGAATGGATAAATAAACTGTGGTACATATACGCAATGGAATACTACTCAGCAGAGAAAAACAATGACAATCTCACACTTTGTAATGACAGTTAGAAATGCTTGAAAAGAACTTTGAAGCATAACAGGCATTATTACAATGTACATTAAATAACTACTAACCAAGAAATTTTAGAAAAAAGAAAGGTGACAGGAAAGAGTCCATTTGAGACTTTCATGAAACATGTACTATCCATATTAACATATAGGTTTCTAAGGTCAGTATTTATAAAAGATTGCCACTGGCATTTTTTATGTATTCATTCACTGAATTTGACTGTCAAATGTTTTGATCTTAGGAATTAACATAAATGTGGGTCTATAAGATGGCTCAGATGTTAAGAGAATATACTACATAATCAATTGGACCTCTTTTCATGGCATAGAACCCGTGAAATAAAACATATACCTCACAAACAAATGTAACTGCAGCTCCTAGATGTCTCATAACTGCTAATTTCTTCATTTTTGTTTTCCACTCTTATGTAAACATCTGCACACACACACACACACACACACACACACACACAACCACATATAATAACCATGTTAAGAACATGCAATTTGAAATATCAATATATAGAATCATTATTTCTCATCCTATATACACATAAAAATTTAAAAACACATTAACGCAAAATGAACTAGTTTCAGTGGAAATATATAGGCTGATGACATTCTCTGCTTCATTATTCAAGTAAAGACATTTGATATACATGACAAATACTGCATCACACCAGAAAACTAAGTCAGTGTGACAAAAGACTCTGAGAATTAAGTGGACAGGTTAAGAAGATCAAGTTAAAGACAGAATTGGTCTGCTTAATTCTTTCACAAAGATGTTCAAATGAGACTTTTGACTTTTCCTAGGAGGTATTTTTTGGGGGTTAACTCTTTCTGTTAGTATACCATTGCACGCCTACTCATAATTTAAATAACAAAAAGAAAAATAATCTACAAGATGGCTGTTTTCATCCACAAAGCAATAATCGGAATGTCTACACTTATTTGAAATGATTTTGTTCTGATTGCCAAACTTTTCTATTCAAGATATAGAATGTATTACTAGATAACCACAATTTTAGCATTACAGATAGGGATATATTTAACTGCCTTCCTTTGAAGGTCTTCATATTCTATTTTAATTGGTAGCACTTGTTTGTGTGTTGTTATTAAAATAACACTGACCCAGGTTGCCATTCATAATTTTCAACATATTTTTTGTGGCTTTATCTAGAATTCAGTGATTGGCAGGCAAAATGATAAACAGTTCAGGAATTATGACCCGAATCATGGAAAGCATTAGTGACACATTGCTCTCTTAGCCAGAAAGAGGCAGAGACAGGATTTTCACTGTCACTGACTGATGACATCTGAGAATGCTCTCCACTGTTCTACGTAGAAGCTCAATTACCGAACTGTGTAACCAAAGCAATGCTATTCAGTTTTTCTCTTCTTCATTTTCTCAGGTTTACAATAGCAAATTCCTAAGTCCTATCATTTTGTAATACTTTTCATATTAGTAACCAGAAACATGATTTCAACTCTAAAAAAAAAAAAAAAAGAAAGAAAGAAAAACTCATTATTTTCATTTCTTATTATAAGAATGTCCTTGGACTTTGAGTAAGTTTATGAATATTTGAAAATATAATAGGGCAGACATAGAAACATACAAATACACCACACACACACACACACATACACACTTGAAGGGATACTTGAAAGCAATATTTAAATTATAAAAAAAAGTTACATTAAATGTTTAAAGCTTGAATTTTACTTATAATGATTTT
>CABHPP010132233.1:0-44041 GCA_902168425.1 Peromyscus attwateri
TAGCCTCGGGATTGGGTTTCTTTTCTTTCAGTTTTGGGTATCAGGGGTCTCACTGTGTGAGCAGGCTTGCTTCGAACTCATAGAGATCCTCCTGCCTCTGCCTCTTAAGTGCTGGGATTAAAGGTGTGCACACCATGCCTGGCCAGGGCTGGATGTTTTATCCCGGAGTGGTCCTTAGCCAGGCAGGTGACTGTAGCAGGTTGTGGACCGGAAAAGGCATAGCTGTTACCATAGCTAATATTGAGTGCCTGCTTCCTTTGGCCAATCACAGTTCCAGGAGCTCTCTACATAGATGCTCAGTAAGCCACAAGCAGTCCTTCATGAAGGTAGGATTATAGCCCCATTTTACAGATCAGAAAATGAAGGCACAAAGAAACGAAGTCTTTCTCAGTGTCATATGGAGGAGAGACCTAGATTCCACCCTAGACAGGGCTTCTGTCATCAGATGAGGATGGTTGCACAGATCCTGGTACCTCACACCAGGCCGAGGTCGTCCCGTCTAAGCAGCCCCTGTACCCAGTAGTTGACAGTGGTGAGGGTTACTGGAGCTGTTCACTTATCAGTGTTTTCTGTTTAGTGTCACTAATTCCCATCTTTCTGGCAGGTGTGGGCATGCGAGCGTGGCGCACCTCCTTTTGGATCATGGGGCTGATGTCAACGCTCAGAATCGGCTAGGTGCCAGTGTCCTCACTGTGGCGTCTCGAGGCGGCCACCTGGGTGTGGTGAAGCTGCTGCTAGAGGCAGGCGCCATGGTGGACCCTCACAACCCCTCTGGCGAGTCACCAGCCATGGGAGGCAGCAGGGATGAACTGCTAGGCATCACAGCCCTGATGGCCGCCGTTCAGCATGGGCACGAGGCTGTGGTCCGCTTGCTGATGGAATGGGGTGCGGACCCCAACCACACAGCCCGGACCGTGGGCTGGAGTCCTCTGATGCTGGCGGCCCTCCTTGGGAAGCTCAGTGTGGCGCAGCAGCTGGTTGAGAAGGGAGCCAACCCCGACCACCTCAGTGTGCTGGAGAAGACGGCCTTCGAGGTTGCCCTTGACCGCAAGCACAGGGATCTGGCCGACTACCTGGACCCACTGACCACTGTCAGGCCTAAAACAGGTCAGGCCAAAATACCCCCGTCCCTGCTGTGGTCTCACAGAGGAGTGTGTAGGTGGCATGAGCCAGGGTTTGCCCATCCAAAAAAGTGTGCAGAAATAGGAGTGTTGACAGGCAGGCCATGAGCTTTGAGCTATACAGTGCCTATGAGTGCCTGTGACACACAGGCCTTACCCATGTGTCAACGTGACCAGGTGCTCTGGGGAAGAGCCTGTGAACTTGTAGAGTGAGGCCTTTCCTCCCTAAGTGTTGACTCTGGTTTGGCAGTCCCAGGATCCTTCCTGAACAGAGAGAGGCCAGCCCAGTTTTCTCTGTAAAAGGCCAGACCACGAACACTTAGGCTTCCTGGCCCAGCTAGGTGCTGATGCGGTGATGATTATACTGATGCTGATGATTGGCCCTTGTTAGGGTGAAAGCAGCCACACTTAGAATGTAAATGAGTAGGTGTGGCCTTGTGCTGAGTACAGAGACAGACTTTGGACAGGTTGGTCCCAAGCCTAGGATGGTACCCCCTATTCAGGAATGGCGTGCTGGCCATCAAATACCCAAGGACCAATTCACTCAAAATTAGTATAGAGTAGCAACTCCCTTTTGAGTTTGGGTTTTTCTGGCACTGAGTTGGCTCCATGTTTCTGAAGCACCTCCCTCCTATGCCTTGGGACAACCTGGTGGCGTGGATATTGTCTCCATGCTGGTGATGATGGGACCGTCTGTCCAGAAGTATACCTTCTAACATTCTAGTTCACATGGAGCTCAGACTCACCATTCCTCCCAGGTAGCCCAGAGCCTAGGTGTCCCTCCTGGAGTTCAGGAAGCTGGCAGGAGTCTTGCCTATGCTACCTGGCATGTGGACTGGCTTTAAGGAGTGCTTGTTTGTGGACGAACTGCAGGGACCCTGGTGGGCCAGATGTGGCATGGGTGTGTGGAGGGAGGGGCTACGTTGAGTGGGTTCTTGGTAGGCATGAAGTCTCAGCACCAGCTCAAGGAAGGGAGTCCAGTGTGAGGGTGTCTGATGGATTATTGTCTAGACAGCTGTCTACAGACTGGGCAGAGCACTCAGGTCCTTAGTGCTCGGGAAGAAAGAAAAAGGTGCTGTTGTCTTTTCTGGGGCCATGGTCATGACTTCCTGAGCTCAGCTGCATAGCGTCACAGGGTACTCTGACCTTGTACTTAGTTCATTGTTGTTAGATTTTAGAAGTTAAAACATCAGTTTCCTTTTCCAATTCCTATAGATTGGACTCTTTTTTAGACCCCTCTTTTTTATTAGCCTAGGTAAACACACCCCCAAAATTTCAGTGCCTGAATCTGATAGCTTCTTTGGCATGTAGTTGGGGCAGTGGTCTATCCCTGCAGGGTTTTCAAAAGCTGGTGGTGACAGCTGCCCAGGAGGGCTGTCACACAGTCCACTGGCCCTAGCCTCGGCCCCAAGGCTCCTAAGGGCTTGCCTTTTAGAAAGCTAGCCTGGGCTCTGGCCGCTGCAGCTTTACAGTGTGTTAACGTCTCCTCTGCTAATTCTGAAAATCTCTGTTTGCCCAGATGAGGAGAAGAGTCGACCTGACATTTTCCACGCACTGAAGATGGGTAAGTGCTTCAGAAAGCAGCTTCGGATGTTGAAGAGCCCGAGGCCACACGCTCAGGCCTGCCCCTTGGACACAAGGAATCTGATAAAGATAGGCAGTTTTGGTTTTTTTAGTTGTTTTTTTTTTTAAGTAATTTTTTTTTTAACTTTTGTGAGATTATAGTTCACTTTCTCCAGGGAAGTGTGGGCCCTGGGGGCCCGTATTTATTAGAGCGTTCTACCCACAGATTCTAGAACACTCTGTCCCCATGTCCCTGCTACCCCACTAGCTAGATGCTGAGCTGTACCCTGGCTTCTCTCCACTGGCCGCAGTTTTGTTATCCCAGAGTGTCCATGTGTGTGAGAGACGATGTCCCACACGTGTGCCATGGCATCAGGTGGAGGTCAGCGGTCAGCTTCCGGTGTTACCGTCCACCTTCCTTCCTTCCACCGTGAGAGGGTTTTTCTTACAGTTCTGCTCCTATGTCAGGCCAGCTGTCCTGCAAGCTGCTGGGATTCTCCTGTCCTCTGCCTCCCTACAGGAGCACTGAGATGACAGATACTCTTGCATCTGCCTTTTGTGTGAGCTGGAGATTCGAACTCAAGTCCTTATGCTTGCATGGCAAGCCCTTTGACCCACTGGTCCATCTCCCATGCCCCTGGGTTTCCTCTTGATACAGACGTCACCTTCAGGCAGCCCTCCTGGATCTCCACTCACCATCTAGACCTGTATTTTCCCTCTGCAGGCCTATGGCCCTTCCTCACTCTCCCTACTCCCTGAGACACAGGAAGTACTTCTGTTTATTCACTCCCTGAGACACAGGAAGTACTTCTGATGCTCATGTGCTAGTCTCCATCTGCCATAGACAGAGGGATCTGAGTGGGGCTCTCTCTGACCCACCTTGGTGGCCCCCGTGACCACAGCAGAGGCAGAGTGAGCGAATGTTCATCATGGGAGACAACTGGATACATGAGCTTGTGGTGCCAGGGCCGTGGGTCACCTGGACTCCTGCCGTTTGTAGGAAACTTCCAGCTGGTCAAGGAGATTGCCGATGAAGACCCCAACCATGTGAACCTGGTCAACGGTGACGGGGCGACCCCACTGATGCTGGCCGCTGTCACGGGGCAGTTGCCCCTGGTACAGCTGCTGGTGGAGAAGCACGCAGACATGGACAAGCAGGACAGTGTGCATGGCTGGACAGCCCTCATGCAGGCCACCTACCACGGGTCTGTGTCTCCCACACCCTCCACAACTCCCTCCATGTGAGGCCAAGCAGGTGCTCTGGCTGGGGGAGTGGGGTTTTCTGATCTGAGATGCACCCTGTAGCCCAGGGCTGGGGGACACTGAGGCCTGCAGAAAAGATCAGTTCAGCCAGCCTCCTGTCTCCATCCAGGACATGTGCTAGCCTGCCTTGGAATTTCCCGGTGGCTGTGGAAACCCACGCAGCAGGCGCATCTTAGGCAGAAAGATGCATTTTTCAAGTTTGTTTTTAGCTGGACAGTGTGATTCGTTCATCTGGAGTTTTCACATGGCAGTTCAGAGACCGCCATTAAGCGTTCCCTCCGTGATAGGAGCAGAGGTCACACATGCCTGGGCTTTTCATGACCTTAGACTCTGAGAGTCATCTTGACCCCCTTTAAAATGTGATCATCACGGCCAGGTGGGCGATCCCCCTCCTGCAGGCCCCTCTGGGGACATCTTGTAGCTGCTAAATGTCCTGGCTCCCCTTAGGGGCTTTCCTCTTGCCTGGTTCAGCTGGCCACATCACACTCCTTCATTGGCTATGTTATCTGATGAGCCTAAAATCCCTGACCCTGCAGAAGCTTCTGGAAGGAGGTCTCTGAGATGTAGGCATGGTGGCTGAGCGCTTTGGGGCAGAGGCCCTGGTTTTTCTCGTCATTAAGGAAGAGCATTAGGACAGGTAGGAACACATCTGCCCCTGATCTGCTGAGTGATAGGACATGATGGTCTGTGAGAACAGCAGTGGCCTGTGCCCTGCTTAAACATCTGGAGACTGCGTGCCAGGCTAGTGTTGCCAGGCTCGTTGTCTAGGAACACAGCCACACTTTTCCTGTCATTTGGTGTATTAGCCAATGTTGTGTCACTCTTAACAAAATGCCCGAGGCAGTTAATTTATGAAGAAACAGGTTTGTTTCGACTCCTGGCTCTAGAGGTTGCTGTTCAAGTTGGAGCAGTCCCAAGGCTTCCAACCTCTGGTGAAAGTATCCATGGCATAGGCAGTGACTTAGTTAGGGTTTCTGTTGCTATAGAGAGAAACCAACTCTTTGTTTGTTTGTTTGGGTTTTTTGTTTGTTTGGTTGGTTGGTTAGTTTTCAAGACAGGGTTTCTCTGTGTAGCCTTGGCTGTCCTGTAACTCACTCTGTAGACCAGGCCAGCCTTGAACTCACATAAATCCACCTGCCTCTGCCTCCCAAGTGCTGGGATTAAAGGCATGCTCCATGGCAATTCTTATAAAGGAAAACATTTAATGAGGTGGCTTACAGTTCACAGGTTCAGTCCATTATCATCATGGTGGGACATGGCGGCATGCAGGCAGACACGGTGCTGGAGAAGGAGCTGAGAATTCTACATCTTTGATCCTCAGGCAACAGGAAGTTGTCTGAGACACTGGGAGTGGATTGAGCATATATGAGATCTCAAAGCTGACCCCTACAGTGACACACTTCCTCCAACAAGGCCATCCCTACTCCAACAAAACCACACCTCCCAATAGTGCCACTCCCCATGAGCATATGGGAGCCAATTACATTCAAACTACCACAGGCAGGGAACAAGAGTCCAAACAAGTGCGCAATCCAGGGCGAAGGCAGAGGTCCATAACCCCCTGTGGGCACATACACAATGACCAGGAGGCCTCCAATGGTCCACAGCACCTTCCCGTGATCCAGCATTTGCATATGGGCTGTAAGGTCATTGATATCCAGATGAGAATAGAGAATCTAACTGCCTGCCTCTTTGCTCCCCAGAAATAAGGAAATTGTCAAGTATCTGCTAAATCAAGGGGCTGATGTTGCTCTTCGGGCCAAAAATGGGTACACGGCCTTTGACCTGGTGATGCTGCTGAACGATCCTGGTGAGTAAGCCTGCAGCTGGTGCTCAGCCGCCATGCCCTTCCTCACCTGGGAACCAAACAGTGCCTCCCATCACTGTATGAAGCCTATGCTGATTTGCAGAAGGAACTGTCTCAGGGGTCAAGGGCACACCCGATGCCCTTGGAACACTCTCTGCTAGCCGCCTTCTAGCTCCAGCCACCGTGGAGTTGCTGGGGAGAGAGGGCAGACAAGGGCATGTGGCTTTGTAGGCTGTTAGGGCCTAGACCCATTCTGTGGTCACAGCCAGAAATGCTAAGTGACTTTGCAGGAAACAGAAAGGGCCTTTGACAAGAAAAGCTAAGTGGAGGAGGAGACCCACTCTATTCTGTGTGAGGGGCTGCAGGCCCAGGTCCTGCTCTGGTGTGTCCACCTTATTTCCCTCTCCGGGTTGTCCACGGTCCTGCTGCTCCCCCCCAGCCTCCCCTGCGCTCACTGGCCCTCTTCTAAGGCCTGGGGCTTCCAAATAGGGGCTGGGTCTCTCTGGCATGTTATTATCTTGGTTATCCTGGAGGTTCAGTCTAGAGGTGGAGGGGTTCAGAGGCCTCCTGAGCTATAGGCTTTGAGCCTGAGCTGGGATCCCAACCCCAAGTTGTAGGAACGGAGGCTTTTTAAAAGCTGTGTTTGCTCTGTGCATGGCTTGGTGTCCGTGTGGTCGGGATGATTGGAGAAGCTGGTTTTCTCTTTCCACCATGTGGGGTTTGGGGATTATACTCAGCATGTCAGGCCTGGAAGCAGGTGCCAATGCCCTCTGGACCATTTCTACACCCTAGCCTCCCCCCACCCCCCTTCTAAGACAGGGTCTCACTGTATAGACCAGGCTGGCCTTAAACTCAGCCTCCTGACTAGGCATGTGGGCATGTTCCTTACCCATTCTTAGTGTTTGGGGCTTTTTTTAATGATTAAAAACATTTTTTTTTGTATGTATGATTGGTTTGCTTACATGGGGCCAGATAGTGCATTGGATCCCCCAGAACTAGAGCTGCAGCCTAATATGAACTGCCGTGTGGGTGCTTAGAACTAAACCCAGGTCCTCTGCAAGAGGAATCAATGTTCTTAAATGCTGAGCCATTTTTCCAGCCCTCAGGTTTTTCTTTTTTTCCCTCCCCCCCCCTTCCCCCCCCACCCCCCGGAGCTGAGGACCAAACCCAGGGCCTTGTGCTTGCTAGGCAAGCACTCTACCACTGAGCTAAATCCCCAAACCCACCCTCAGGTTTTTAAGTGAACATTTTGTCCAGACTTTCACCCAGACACTTGTCTGTTATCGAATGCTCAGAGAGCTGGCATTTTCTCTGTCTTTCTTACTTACTGCTGCATCATAAAAGGCGTTGGAAAGGATAGACGGATGGAAGATTGACAGGTGAGTCCAGGTGGTCCCCAGCACAGGCCTTCCTCAGTGCACATGGATGTGTCCCCCAGCCCAGGAGCTCTGAGTGCTTTCTTCACAATCTTGTCCGACACTCTTTTTAAAAAAATCCAGTTGAGTTCACAATAACTAAAAGTGCATTTAAATTTTTTAATTTGCATTTGTTTTATGCTGAATTTTTTCTGGTGCCAAAAGATTTTGTTCTGCAGTTTCCCCTGGGATGTGGTTTGCTTCCGTGCAGCAGCCTCTTAAGGGACAGTGCGTTCCTTTCCAGTGGGGTCAGCTCAGGGAGGCAGGGGAGTTCACCTGGGGGTTAAAATGACATGAGAGCATCTTTTTTTTATTTTATTTAATTAACTTTTTTTTCATTTATTTTACATAGTGACCACAGTTTCCCCTCCCTCCTCTCCTCCCGTTCCCTCCCCCCACGCTCCCATCCACCCCATCCCCATCCACTCCTCCATCTCCATTCAGAAAGGGTCAGGCCTCCCATGGGCTTGAACAAAGCATGGCACCTCAAGTTGAGGCAGGACCCAGCTCCTCCCCCTGCTGGCTAGGTAATCCAGCATGGGGAACAGGTTCCCAAAAGCCAGCTAAGCGCCAGGAACAGGTCCTGATCTCACTGCTAGGAGCCTTACAAAGAGACCAAGCTACACAACTGTCACCCCCATGCAGAGGGCCAAGGTCAGTCCCATGCAGGCTCCCTAACTGTTGGTCCAGAGTCCATGTGCTCCCATGAGCTCAGGTCAGCTGTCTCTGTGGGTTCCCCTGACAGTGCATCTTAAGTTCAACTGTGCATCTTAGGTGTTTGACTCACCTGGAATATTCAGTGACTGGAGAATCTACATGGAAATCTTCAGTTCAGCATCAACCTCTGCATTTTTAAGCATGTGCAGAAAAGATTGAGCACTGTTTTGGGGGTCACTGATGCAGTGCCCAGCCTTACTGTTTGGCCTGGGCATTCCTACCGACTCTCCCATTATCCTGCTGGAATGGCACACACCAATCCTTTAAAGACATCCTTGGGATGCTTGGTGGCTTTTCAGATTTGCATACCTCTGATGGCCTGGGCAGTTTCACAGGTGTCCTTAAAGTGAACATGAAGATTTGAACCTCCTGATTTGCATGATTTTGTCGGGTTTTCTGGGTCAAGAGAATAGTGAGCCATTTTCATAGGATGCCCTAGGCGCTTACAGGAAGTGCTAATGTGATTTAAAGCCCTCTTGAGTGCATACTGAATTCCAGCATCTTGAGCATCCAAAGAATCCCCTTGAAATCCTCAAGACGTGTTTATGTGCTGAGGGTTAATGCCACCTCCTTATGAACCGCATAGAGAGACTGTGTAATTTACCTACCATCACCCATGCTAGGAACTGCTGTAGTCTGGCTGAGATCCTGTGCTTTTCACCACCCAGTCTCCTGACTCCTGGGAAGGAGGGGGGTCTCTAATAACAGCGAATGGAGGGGTGAGGAGCTTGAGCTGGGGACTCGGGTTATGCCTACCCTGGTGTTGCAGAACTGAGTTCTGAAACTGAGAAGGGGCGGTTTGGGCCCCTCCCCAGGGCCAGGAAGATGTATTCACAGGTCAAACACTGGTTTTTTGTGCCCATAGACACTGAACTTGTTCGACTGCTGGCATCTGTGTGCATGCAGGTGAATAAGGACCGAGGCCGGCCCAGCCACCGACCACCCCTGCCCCACTCGAAGGCCAGGCAACCCTGGAGCATCCCCATGCTGCCCGATGACAAGGGAGGCCTGAAGGTTTGCCTTCCTCTTCGGGAAGGGTTTGGCAAGCAGTGTGGTCGCTAAGGAAGGGTGCTGTGGTTGATTGGCAGCACCTGCCTGGCGCCTAGGAAGGGGGAAGCTGTATGGAGTAGGGCCCTTGTCCCGGGGCCCGTTCTTTTGTCTCTGAAGCTGACTTCTGTCTCCTCCCTCCCTCCCACACAGTCCTGGTGGAGCCGGATGTCCAACAGGTTCCGAAAGCTCAAACTTATGCAGACGCTGCCACGTGGACTGGCTGCCAACCAGCCTCTGCCTTTCTCTGATGAGCCTGAGCTGGCGCTGGACTCCACCATGCGGGCACCCCCCCAGGACAGGACTAGCCACCTTGGGCCACCTGACGCAGCCCGTGGGACCAAAGACACCGGTGAGAAGGGCTGCCCGTGGGGGAGTTTCCAGCGGAGGCACCAAGGCCCAGGTCCCGGCCGCTGAGCGGCTGGCCATGAGATGGTATGGGGATGAGACACAGGAGCAGTGGCTGCTCTGGGAGACACGAGAAGTAGGCAGATGCCATGCCGAATGTAATAAAGGGGGCGGTAGTAACCGGCACGGGAGCCCCATGTTCCGGTTCTTGACTCCCCACTAAGGGACCACAGGCCAGGCCTGGGCTCTCTTGCCTTTGATGGTTGGTGTCTGCACAATCCAGTGTGATTGGCCTGTGGTACTGAAAGTGTCTGAAATACAGTGAGTCCCTGCAGGGAGGTAGTGAGCTTCATACCGTTGGGGCCTTCAACGGACTGAACAACCTCACCGGGTTGCTGGAGGAGATTTCCACACTGGAAGGAAGATGGGTTGGAGAAGATCCCCCCAGCAGTCAGATTCCATCCTGGATCGACTCCTTTGGTCCGGCTGTCAGAGACAGACTATTGAGTGGGCATGCTGCTGTCTGACCCAGTGTGGCAGCGGCTTCCGGAGAGGCTGAAAACATACTCTGAGATGACTTTAAATGCCTTCCATCTGGTAGTATATCAAACACTAATTGTTATTAAATATTTAAGCCCCCAGGAGAGCTGGATTTCCAGGATGTAGGGCCCCCAGTGCCACTCTGCAATCTGTGGTCACGGGGAGGGGCGTTTCAGGAAGCTTCTATTGGTTTTGCAGGTCCTGGGAGCCCAAGGAGAGAGAAGGAAGATGTGTTGCTGACAACCATGGTGAGTGGGGTGCCCAAAAGCATGAAAGGCAAGAGGGGCTGTGCCTGGCCTGTGGTCCCTCAGCAGGCAGTGAAGAACCAGGACACAGGGCCTCTGTGCTGGCTACTGCTGCCCACTCTATTACATTCTATCACATGGTGACTGCCAGGCCCTGGCCAGTTGATACTGAGGAGGAGGAGTATGAGCATTTGCCTCCGTGGTGGCCACAGGTAGATGGTGCTCAGAATGGGCACCCGTGAATGAAGCGCTGGTGCCTAGGGATCAGAGCAGATGCCAGCCCTGAACTGTGAATGAGGCCTTATGAGCCCTTGGAGTCTCACACAACCCAAGCTGGCCTCAGTCTCACTGTGTAGCCTGTGTAGCCGAGGGTGACTTACCTTCAGATCCTCCTGCTCCAATACTTCTGTCTCCTGAGTTCTGGGATTAAGGGAATCCATCATACCAAGTTACACAGTACCTGGGCCTTGTTGCTAGGGAAACACTCTTCCAAGTAGAGACTCATCCCCAGATCTTGATGGCCAGATCCAAGTCCTGGCCATGTTGTAGGGACTAGTGGGAGAGATGAATGGCCAGCATTGGTCAGGAAGACTCACCATTCTGGTTAAGTGGGGGAACTGAGGAAAGGGTGTCTCTAGTCTAGGGAAGGCCTCGGTTTCCTGATCTGTAAGCTTAGAACTAGGCTAAGCTAAGAGCATCAGAAAGTCCCCGAGGTGACAGTGGTACAATAAGACAGCTCTGTGGAGTTGGGACCCTAGATTCCTCTATTTGCAGTTCCCCATGCGTGGGCCATCATCTGTAGGCTACCTCACAGTCCAAGAGGCTGCCAGAGCTCTGGCCATCACAGCCTGTGTTCGACTTTCCACTGCTAAGACAGAACCTTTTGAATACAACTTACAAGGAAGGAAGAATTTTGAGGGCTCATGGTTCTAGAGCTTTCCACCTGTGATCTCTTGGTTCTGTGGCTGAGGCTCTGTCGTGACTGGATGTCACAGTAAAGGAAAACTGCTCAGTCTGTGCAGTGAGAAAGAGGGAGTGGACCCCACATGTCACTTCTGCTCACGGCAGAGGGGTTACAGTTTAGTCACGTGGGCAGGGCACTCTGTGCAGAAAGCTGGCCCGTGAAGTCTGGTCCAGGTGGTCAGTCCCTATTAAATGCCAGAGATGTCATTGCCGAAGAGATGTGGAAGGTAGACCCCCTCAGAAAAGCTGCATTCTCTAACTAAGGGGGTGATGGTCATCACAGTGGTAATTTTTATTTTTATTTTTATTTTTTATTTTTGAAATAAAGATTTTTTTATTTCATAAAAAATATTTTCATGATTAGGGTGAGCAAACATTGTTTCGGTCCATCATTTTTGGCTTATATTACAAGTGGTTTCCATTAAGATGTGACTTCCTAGACTCATTATTGACCTACATGCTTGTAGGAAGCCTCTGCAGCCTCTTCTTAGTAGGAACTCCGGTTTTTCTGAATTCTTCCCTTTCCTTGAGATATTCCAGTTTGCATTCTTCATAGAAGGCTGGATCATTATAGTAAGCAGTTAGACAGTCTTTCAATGCAGAATTTTCTTTCCGGCATTTTACTACCATAAGGATTCCAGAGTCCTTGCAACATCTGGTAAAATCTTCAACTTGTTCAGAACACCTCTCTCTGGCCTTTTCTCTCATTATTTTTGGGATCAGAACATCTTTTTCCACATGTCTGAGATGCTGCTCTGCGGGGTCCAGCGCCATCTCGGAGGGCGGAGAAGAAGCGGGCCACTCGCGGGCTCTGGAGCCGAGAGGGGGAGGAGGCCACAGTGGTAATTTTTAAATGAGATTGTCCCCCAGAGGCTCAGCCTAGTGTTTGGCTCAGAATAAGCACAGTGTGACTTTGACTGTGTTATCACACCTCTCTCCGCCTGATGTTCTGTGGCACTAAAAGTCTCAGTCAGAGCACCTTGGCACTAGGACTCCAATTCTGGCCAGCAGGGGGCAGTATTGTCAAGGACAGGCAAGCCTGAGCCACTAGGCTGCCAGGCAACAGGGCCAGAGAGGCCGAGCACAGAGTGGTCCTGGCCCTGGTCCACACTTTGCCTGGCCACCAGGTGTGATTGACGGCCCTCAGGATTATCAAGATCACACATCCAGAGTGAGTCATGGTGGCATTTTTATGGTTTTCATCCCTTCTGGGTTTTTCCTAAGCCTTTTTAGCGTTTAAGATTGTGGAATCATGTTGTACTAATAACAGCAGATACCTTACCACTTCCTAAGTGTTCAGCTCTTTACACATCCTCACTCAACTTTCCCAGAACCGCACAAGACTGGTGGTATTAAAATTTCCCCATGGTGTGTTGGACCTGATTTATTAACAATTTACCATGATCTTTTCCATGTCATTAAAACCTTGTTTAGCCATATCATGTTTAATAGCCGTGTGACAGGACATTCTATCATAGAGTGATTTCACCCAAGGCAGACCCACGGGAGTTGGGGGCTTGGTCTATAGCTCTTTGTAATTTTAACAGCTCTGCTGAACATCCGTACCCTGCCATCTCCTCCACTTCCTAGTTACTCCTCAGGCAAAGAAGTCATTGGCTTCCAGAAGGGTTGTAGCAACTGTGCCCATCTCTGGTGGGTTGGCTGCCCTGAGTAGCTAGCCCAGCTCCCCTCGGGTAGAGGAAGCTTGTCCATTCCAGAGAGGGTGACACCCGTCCACTGACTGGCAGAGAAGCAGCTTAGTCAGTGAGGGAAGCCTGGGGGCCTGCCTCCAGCCCTGGCACTCTTCTTTCCCACTGCTTGTGTGCAGCAGAGGGCACCAGTGTGCCCACTTAGTGGCCCATGGTGGGTGGCTGCTGGTCCATGACTCTGTTGGCCCCAGGGTAGATGTTTGCGGCCAATGGTGCCAAGATGCCTGCCCACCCTGCCGCCCTACCTCCCCCCACTTGTCGCCTCGGCTTCGCCGTTGTGGGATGTCTGTCCCATTGGAGGACCATATGGCACTAGGCTCAGTCCTTTCTTATTTAACATGAATGTGGACATGAGAATGCTGCTGCACACATCCAGCTGTCAGGGCTGTGTGGTCTATACTGACCCCAGCAGCACAGATTCATACTAAGTCACAGTTGAGAAAATGTCAGTGTGGAAGCATGGGCAGGGCATGGAGGGAGTGTGGCTGGACTTGGAACTCTCAGCCTCTGCCCCTTATGCCTTCAGCTGGTTTTGTAGCTCTGCAACCTCTTCTGTACCCCCTGGCTCCAGGCTTGCCTACACCCTGCCCATCCTATGTCTGGAATGCTCTTTGCTCCAGCTTGCCTGCACTGTCCATTGGGCTCAGTTCCCTGCCACTTCTGAGTGGTCCCCCATCCACTTCGTTCCCCACTCTGGCATCTCTTCATCTCTCTGGTTCTCCGTCTGCTGCCCGTGCCCTCATCTTGCCACGGTGCACTGGGTTACCAGGAGGAGAGCGGTGTGATGCCCTCTGGGCTCCTCTTTCCAGTGGAGAAGTGGGCAGGGGTACCGTCATCTACAGTGCTGGGAACCTGGATCCTTCCCCCGGTGTGGGAGCTTCCTGGGCCCATCTAATCCTGGCTTGTCTTTTTCAGCTACGGAATGGAGCTCCCTTCCCCCGGCTCCCCAGTGACAAGCTGAAGGCCGTCATCCCCCCCTTCCTGCCTCCGTCCAGCTTTGAGCTGTGGAGCTCTGACAGGTCCCGCATGTGTCGCAATGGGAAGGCAGACCCCACGAAGACTGTGCTGCCCCCCAGAGCCAGCAGGGCCCACCTTGTGGGCACAGACACCGTAAGTCATCTAGTTGCTGGGCTACGACACTATTCACAGAGATCCGGGTGCGTGGCGAGCAGAGGGGCCTCGGGCACCAGGACCCCGGGTCCCAGCCGCTCTCTTCTTTTAAGTGAGCCATGTCCCTTAGCCTAAGTAGATCCTACCAAAGAACTGAGCATGTGGAAGGTTAAAACGTTGCAAGGGTGGGGTGTGGGGGCAGGGACCTCTGTCCTCTCTGGAGCCCTGGCTCCTCTCTGAGGAACACAGTTTGAGGATACACTCTAGCTCTCCACCCCCTCTTTCAGCTGGTGACGAAAGTAGGCCCCAGCCAGGAAAGTACCTCGGGAAATGACTTTGACTACCACTGGCCTGGTGGGGGTGGGTCAGAAATCAGTCGTGGCTTCTCGTGGACTCTATCATGTAGCTCAGGGCTGTGACCAAGAGCACATCCTGGGGGACCACTGTGTGCGCTCCTGGTGATTTTGTGGGAGGGGACTCCTGTCTCTTTGCCCACAGTGGCCTCTAGCCTGGAGGCCTTGGTCTGTTTCTGAGCTGCCCACTGTGACCCCTGACAGCAGGGCCAGATGGTCTTTGGGTGTGTAGACTGTCCACACTGTGGTTGCAGTAAGTGGTACACATTGTAGATGAGAATTTAGGCCAGGCCCCGCTGCTTTGGTGGCTGAGTGACTGCATATACCTGGGACTTTCACAGTGTCTGTGGCAGGACTGTCCCAGGGTCGGGCACTCCCAGGTGCTAGGGGAGACAGGGATGCTGGTATGCTGGGTGTGAGAAGTGAGGTGGGACTGTCAGTCAGAACATCCCCTAAGATCTCTTCCTACGGCTGCCTTTTCTGGAAAATGTCACTAACCCCAGGGGCCTGGATGTCAACACTGATGCAAGCAGCCACTGACCCCTTCCTCCGTGGCACATAGAACACTGGGCACAGAGCCTACAAGGGGTGTCTGTGCACCCAGAAGATGAGTTTGTGTTCCGGGAGCTGGGTGGGCAGCCGGGAAGGCCTCCAGGAGCACCCAGCGGAGGGAGAGTGTAGGTGTGAGGCCTCACTGCTCTGCTCACTTTGGGCTGGATGCTTTCTTACAGTGCTGTGTGTGCTGCAGCATGTGTGGGTAGCACTGTGCCCCTGCGGAGGCTCACGGTGGGGGCGGTGGGAGGGGGACTCTGCCCCAGTGACGTAACACTTCATGGACTCTTCTGGGCATCCCCTGCCTCTGTGGTCACTGGATTTCTTCTGTTAGACCCTGGGTCACAAGAAGGCCTGAGAATGTACTTAGGGAGCGTCTAGGTGACCCAGGCCAAGTCCCTGTCCTGTTCTGATTTTGTTTCTTTTCATCTTACGTTCGTGAGTGTTTTCCCTGCACTTGTGTACAGTGTTTGCAGAGGCCAGAAGAGAGCGTCAGATCCCCTGGAGCTAGAATTGCAGACTGTTATGAGAGGCCATGTGGGTGCTAGGAACCAAACCTAGGTTCCATGACAGAGCAGCCAGTGCTCCTGATCTCTGAGCCACCTCTCCAGCCCCATGTCCCTGTTGGCACACCTTTGATAAGTACCTCCGAGGTGGTGGCACTTGACAGTTAGCATTCACAGACTCTAGAGATAAGGACACTTGCCTGCCTTCTGGGGGTCACCATCCTGCCCACTGAAGCCTTTGTTCCTTCTGAGTGCTCCCAGTATGCCCAGGCCAGGACTGAGGACAGGCCGTCGAGAGGAGGGCAGGTCTGAGTGGCCAGCAGGCCATTAAGGGTCAACCCAGTGGGTGTTTAGAGTAAGCCTGCGCTCACAGTTTGTGGTCAGGCTCTATGGATGTTCGGGGTGCTGGGGTGGGAACAGCGGCATAGCAGGAGCCGGGCCTGGACTCCCTGGGCAGGGATCCAAAGAGGAAGGATGGTTGGTGAAGGGCCTTGAGGCAGAGGGACTGTCTGGGAGCCAAGGAAGTCTGTGCCACAGCGTGGAGCAGGTCCCCCTGGAGGGGCAAGTGGCCGGACCACTGGCACCTGATGGAACTAGCCTGGAAGGAAGTCGGAGGAGATGTTTCAGCAGCCGAGGTAGCTTCACAGAGGGAGGCTAGAACCCAGGTAGACCTGGCTTGAATATACTGTGGCCTTCCCTGGCTTTTAGTGAATGGGCTCCTTAGCACTGTAGTTGACGAGACTGAAGTCTAGCAGCCAGTGTTGGGATGGTGCTCCGTGGCTCAGCCTGAGACAATGGGTAGTTAGCAGGTGGAAGCAAGCTCTTTCCCACGGGGGAGGGACCCTGGTGGGCCGGGTGATAGGCATGCATGTGCTGCTATGCTGTGTGGGGGCAGGAAGATAGGCCCAGTCCTGACTGGTTCCGCCTTGTATTCGCAGGCTGCTGGCAGGCCAGTGAAATTCCCCAGCATCTCCCGAAGCCCCACCTCCCCTGCCAGCTCTGGGAACTTCAACCACTCACCTCATTCCTCAGGAGGTGCCAGTGGCATTGGGGGCATGAGCAGGCTGGGCGGGGAGCTGCATAACCGCTCAGGTGAGTAGCCACAGGCCACTCAGGGAGATGGGATGGTCCCGGCCAGGTTACCAACTGGCTCCGAGCTCCATCTACACTCAATACCAGAAATGGCTGCACTATTTAGTTAGTTCAGCTTTCAGTGAACTAACGATTCAGGGTTGATTTCACTTACTTTCCTGAAATGAAGCCGGATGTTTTTCTTATTTCTTGTAAAATGTTATAAGAAATGGAGAAAAATGCTAAGGATTTTCCTGGTACACAAACTTCTTGAAGGCTCAGGGAACTTATGTTCTACCATCCGTTGAACAGACAAGGATCCCGGAGCTCCGAGTGGGAAAGAGACATCCTCAGACTTACCCAGCAAGCTGGAGGCAAGGCAGGGTCAAAGCGGGGGACCCCACAGTTCTAAGCCACAGCATGCTTCCAAGTCCTCCCAGAGATCCTGAGGACTAGCCAAAGCCAGCTCTTTGACAGGGACACACCTGTGGCATGCCACTGCCTAAGGCACACATGCATCTGACAGAAAAGTAAACTTGAAGACCAGATGAGCTAAAAGACAAAAAAAAAAAAAAAAAAAAAAAAAATGGAGTAGGGAACATAAGCTCACCCACAAGGGCTCACTCATGACCAGCATTTTGCTGTAACCTTGCAGTGTTGTATTTTGCACTTATTATGAATATTTATACAGTCAGAATGATTTGTTGAACACTGTACCCAGCACGATGCTGAGCCATTTAAAGGGTCCCTGAACAATTCCTTCATGTTCTCTTCTCTGCATACTACAGGTGAGGAAGCTGGGGTTCCAGTGACTCACCTGAGGTCATATGCCTCTGACTTGAACCCAGGCACTCTGCTGCAGAGCCCCGATGAGTGGGGGTAGATGTGGGTGTTGGGGGGGTCTGCCCTGTCCCTGGTGTTTGAGGTGGATGTGCATTTGTCTGCTGCTGCTCTTCGGTACTCTCCGCCCTGCACCTCTCACCTGGTGTGGCCACTTCTTAGCGACCTCTGTCCTGCATTCTTGCTCATGCCAATGATGCCTCCCAAAATTTAAAAATGTTTAAATCTATTTTGTGATGTGACTTTGTGTATGTGTGGGGGTGCGTATGTGCCACACATGAGAGTGGAGGTCAGAGAATCATTTGCAGTTCTCCCCTTCCTCCCTATGGGTCCTGGGGATTTCCCTCAAGTCCTTAGGCTTGGCAGGTGCCTCTAGCCAGTGAGTCATCTTGCTGGCTCCCAGGTGATAATTTCAGGCCTGTTGAGTGATCTCTGTAGCCTAAGCTCCATGGCTGAGTCATCAATTTGCCTTTTAAAAAAGTCAGTGTGGTTAGTTTGTTGCCAACAAGCTCTCTACCATTTTGTTGTACCCCTCACTCTTCATTTCTTACTATGAGGTTGGCAATCACTAAGTTGCTCAGGCAGGCCTTGAACTTGCAGTCCTCCTGCCTCAGTCCTCCCCAGTAGCTTAGGTTCCGGGCCCGCACCACTAGACCCAGCTGGTCAGTATGCTCGTCTTCCAGTTCCGGGTGAAGTGCTGGCAGGTGCACCTGGCAGGGGGTGACCAACCGCAATGCTCCGTGAACACCTGTTGCCAGTGGCTTCCTGGGAACAGCCCCAGGAAGTAAGTGTCTGTGTGTCCGTGTGTATGTGTGTCCATCCCAACTCCTCTCCAGGCTGCAGTGCATTCAGGGAAGCTGAGAGGGAAAATGTCAGTTAGGATGCAGTTAGAGGCAGAGCGCCTGGAGTTCTGTGGGGTTAGGCATTTGCACATGCTGGCCCCGGGAGGAGCAAAGGCAAGCAGGCTCCTACCTGCCCTGCTTCTCACCATGACAGTTAGCCCCACCTCAGCCCCTCTGGGCCCTCGTGTAGAACTCTCTCCAGCCTGAGCCTTGAGACAGCTCACAATCCACCACGGGGCCGGAAGGACCCTTACCTCACTGCTCACGCCCGTCTCTGTCTCCTCAGGTGGCAGCGTAGACAGTGTCTTGTCCCAGATCGCTGCTCAGAGGAAAAAGGCAGCTGGATTGTCTGAGCAGAAGCCCAGCCAGCGGTCCAGCCCTGTGGGGCCAGCGCCTGGCTCCAGCCCGCCTGAGCTGCCAGCCTCCCTCGTGGGCAGTGGCGGAGGCTCTTCCAGTGGCACTTCCGGCAACAAGGTGCTTGTTCTCCGGATGCCTGTGGCACCTGTAGATTGTTCTCCCGTGACCCACGTGTGGAACTGGGGTACCGGGGTTGGAGCCGCAGTGGCATTGCAGTTACGGCCACTCTAAGGTTCCTGCAGAGGTCTGAATCTGCCCCCTGCAGGCCTGTGTTCACCCCACCTCTTCTTCGGTGTGGTGGGGGTTGCGGGATGTTGGAAGGGGCCCATGTGCACACCCTGCACGTGTCCGTTGAATCCACCTTGCACACACTATTCACTGTTGAGAGCAGAGGGTTAGCAGGGCTGGGGCAGCCTGCTGAACTAAACCTCAGCTCACTGAGCTACGGCCCCCGCTCTTGGGTCTGTGTCTTAGCAGACGTGAGAGAAATAGTCCGTTTCTGCCCCACTGCTACTGGCTCCACAACTTTCTGTTGTCCCAACTCACAGCAAAACCTCTTAATTTAAGTTTCTTTTATAATTTAGTTCCAGAAGTTTCTCCCTAACACATACACGTATTTCTGTTATGTTCAGAATTTTTTATGTGAAGGACCTGTATAATTAAGTTTATTTTAGAGTTCAGCTATAGACAAAAAAGTTCCTCCTGATATTTTGATGCGTTTTCTTTATCAGATACAAAAAGTTACATAATTGGTGTATTTCTCTTTTCACATTTTCTCCTTGGCTACTCACAGCTACTCATTAAAATAAGTCTACTAGCTGAGAGCTTTGGAAATAGTTTTCTCTTTTGTTGTCTAAAATGTTCTCTTCCATTCTGATGGTTGTATTAACTGTATTAAACATCATTTAGCTTTCTGCTATAGGTGTTGGAAATAGGCATGTAAGTTATTAACTATTACCTCGCTTGGCCATATCTGTCAACTATAACAACATACAAGTATATTCTGATGAAAAGAAATTAGCTGTCTTTTAAAAGATGACCCCAGGAGCAGTCCTCGGGAGAATGATCCAGTTCCATGATCTCCTGACGCTTGGTGTAGAAACAGCTCTCCACCCTACCCTGCTGCCCTTGACTCTCGGGATGGGGTCTGGGGAATGTTTCTGCCTCCAGAGAGTCCATCAGCCAGGGCTCTTAGAAACTACTGCCCCAGTAAGAAACGGCCTCTCTGTTGCGGGCTCTAGTGGTAAGTGAAGAGATGAAGTGCTTTTCAACAGCTCCCTTAGGAAGAATAGAAATTAGCCTTCAAAACTGGAGCCTCCTGGATCTGGATTTTGTACTTTGTTTTAAGGCAGGAGGCTCACTGCTACGGTGAGGTATGCATGGGCCTGGTTTCTGCTTATTCACCCACCGATCATGGAAACCCGAATCGTTGGGAAGGCAGACGGCGAGTGGGACAAGCAGGCCACCTCCACATCTCTGTGGTGTCAGCTGCCTCCTCCGCCATCAAGCTAAGGTTCATGCTTGGAGCACCTGTGACAGGGCACAGCTGAGTCTGGACATCTTTGTTTTTTGTTTTATTGTAATTTTTCAGTCATTTGAGGAGGGCTTTCTAGGAAACTTCCTATTACTGAGTGTAACTCGGCTCCACCGTGGTTCCCCCTCCCCGTCTGTAAGTGTGTCAAGGTCTGTTTTATGCCCTGGAGTGTGATCCATCTTGGTGAAACTCCCATAGCCACGTAAGAAAAAAACGTGTATTCTCTTGCTGTCTCTGGGGAGGGGGACTCTGACTGTCACTCTGGAGTCAAGGTTGGCTGGTAGTGTGGTCCATGTTCTACATCCTGATTCTCCAACTCCATCTGTTCCCAGAGGAGTGGGAACATCTGTAATTATGAGAAGGGGGTAAGCTATCTCTCTTTTCAGGTCTATCATTTTCTGCCTCACTTAAAGTTCTACAAACATTTGGATCTGTTTTTTGTTTGTTTTTTGAGGCAGGAACTCACCATGTAGACCATTCTGGCCTCAAACTCACAGAGATCCTCCTGCCTCTGCCTTAAAGATGTGCACCACCATGCTGGATGATTCTTGTGTCTTAATGACCCCTGTATTATGATGCAATGTCTCTCTGTCCCCTAAAGTTGGGACAAAGTGAGTTTTCATGACATTGCAAGAAAGAATGTAGCATCAGCAGTCCTCATAAATTCTGAAATCTCCACACAGCCGAACCCAGTGGTGGACAAAAGGATGCCCCTTCTAATTAATGGGGGTTCATTATGTAAGTTGGGTTCAGCATCAGAAAATCAGTGACTGTGACACACTGTATAACAGATGGAAGAAGAAATGCAGAAAAGCATTCAACAACACTCAGAGTCCAGGGGCTGCAGAGATGGCTCCGAGGTTAAGAGCACTGGCTGCTCTTCCAGGGGACCCGGGTTTGATTCTCAGCACCACGTGGTGACTTACAGCCAGCTGTAACTCCAGTCCCAGGAGATCCATGCCCTCCTCTGGCTTTCTAGGACACCTAGTGTGTATAGGGTGTAGAGAAGCTAAAACACAAAGCAGCTATCAGAGGGATTTCCTCAGTCACGGGTTAAATAAGTAGAGTGACATCACAGTTGCCCATGAAGACCAAGCGCTGCCCTGATGGGAGCTAGGATGCTGTCAGACCAGGGGTGCTTACCGCTTACAACCTGTGCTCAGAGCGAGCGACGAAAAGGCGACAGTGTGGAAAGGAAGAAGCCACACCCCCGCTGCCCTTAGGCAGTGTGTCTGGCCATATAGAAAACTGTAAGGAATCTGTGCCGATCAGGGCTAATAAAATGGTTTAGCAAGCTCAGAACAGGAGGCCAGGGGCTGGGCTGCAGCTCCGAGAACACAAGGCCAATATATGAGGTCAGTTGTATTTCTTTATACTTAGAGTAAACAATTCGAATTTTTTAAAAATTTTGATTTATTTTGTGTATATGAGCTTTTTGTGTGCATCTGTGTATCTGTACCATGTGTGTTTACAGGACCCACAGGAATCAGAAGAGGATGTAGGACACCCTGGAACTGGAGTTACCAATGGGTCTGAGCTGTCATGTGGGCACTGGGAACTGAACCTGGGTCCCCTGCAAGAGCAACAATTGCCCTCAACCACCGAGCCATTTCTCCAACCCCAACAATTAGAATTTTTAATTTGACATTTTATAAATATCATTTACATAAGATTATATGAAAATGAAATCTGTTTAAATTTAGTAGAATGTGTAGAATCTGTAGGTTGAAAACTATGGAACACTGGTTAATCTAAGGAGCTTAACTCCATGAGGAGATGGGAGGCTCAGTCGTGTTTAGGTACAAACCCCACCCTCCTGGCAGCAGCAGAGTGGTACCCAAGCCCAGGCTTCCCGACCTTGATGCCACTCTGCATCTCTGAGTCTGTGTTGCAGGCATTACAGTCCCAGCTAGATGTGCTGTGGAGTAGGCACCACCGTGTTCCCAGATACTCCTTCCCCAACCGCCGGGTGATGGCTTCAGTGTTTGTTTCATGCCCCGTGCAGAAACTGGACCCCAGCAAGCGGCCTCCGTCTGGAGCTTCTGCTACCTCTAAAAGCACGTCCCCTACCCTCACGCCCTCGCCCTCCCCCAAAGGCCACGCTGCGGAATCCTCGGTGTCTTCCTCGTCATCCCACCGGCAGTCTAAGAGCAGTGGAGGGTCCAGCAGCGGCACCATCACTGACGAGGGTGAGTCCCCAGGGGGCCCAGTCCACACCTGTTCCTCCACCGCGGTGGCCTGGCAGCACAGAACCGGGTGCTGCCAGCCAAGGTCTCTCTCACATCTCTTCCCTGCCCCGGTTGTAAGGTTGTAAGCGCACTCAAGTGGGATTTGAGTATAGGCTGTTTTGCTGATAGGCCCAGACACCTGTAGAAGGCCTTTCCAAACCCAATTGCTCCGTCTCCCTGTGTACTGCACAAGTCAGCATCCTACAGCTGCTAGTGAGGTGGGGGGGGGGGGGGGGGGGGGGGGGGGGGCTCTATTCAAACCGGCTTAAGAAAAACATATTAATTGGTTCGTATGATGGAGATGTCTGGAGCAGGCTTCAGGTGAGTGTGGACCCAGGGACCTTGGGAATGCTTTCTCCAGATCTCGGCAGACCTCGGTGCTAACAAGCAGCTTCCAACTTCTTTCGTCCTTGTGCTGACTTTGCCAGCCAGCTGAAGGAGCCCTACTCTCTCAGTGGGTCCAAGCGAAACCCCAGGGGTCCAGGTCGCAGAGACCGCCCCACCCATGAACTCGCAGCATGCAGTAGCCACACTGATAGTCACTGCTGAGAGAGTGAAGAAGGAACCCATTCTCCGCTATCTTCTTTGAACTTACTCACTACCTCAGGACCTTTGCACCTGCTGCTCATGCTCCCTAGATGCTGCCTAGTGCTCTGCCCTCAGATATGGGCATTGTTCGTTCTTCACTTAATGTCAGATGTCTCGGGACAGGGCACACATGCTCTGGCCACCCTCTGTCGAGCAGCATCTTCTTGTCATCCGTCCACCCTGCTCTCTCCTTCCTTTCTGCCTTGGCTTCAGCCTGCGTGTCCTCTGGGTGGTGTCCGGACTGGTCAGCCCCTCTTGAGCATGTCCTTGCATTCTTCTAGTCCCAGACACTGCTCTGTGTCCCCTCCTTGTCCTACCTGGTCTGATGCCCACCTTCATCCCCCGATCTAAGTCCTTCTGGCTCTGCTACCCCTGCACTGGGGAGGCCATGGGCCCCATGCATGTTAACCCCCTGCCTCTGCTCATCCACAGTGCCCCCCTGCTGCTCTGCAGTACCTGTTGCTCTGGTGCCATTCTCAGACCAGCTGAGGACTTCTGGCCTTAGCCGTGGCGTTGAGTGTGTGCTCTTGCAAGGCAGGTTTCATTCCCAGTAGCTGGAACTCCCCACATCTGCTGCCTGTAGCCCCAGGGCCATTGGCCCAGGCCACCCTAGTCTCCACAGGCTGATCTTGGCTTTCTAGAGAGCTGAGGGCCTGCCCTGAGGGAGAGTATAACTGAGCACACCTCGCCTCAGTCACCAGGGGTACAGCTGAGGTATCTGTGCGATGGCTTTGGGGGATCTTACTAATGTCCTAGAGAAGTGTGAGACCCACTCCTGCTGTGTGTTACCAAACTCCAAAATGTGTGTGTGTGTGTGTGTGTGTGTGTGTGTGTACATTGTGTGTGTGTATGTGTGTGTAGTGTGTATGTGTGTGTATTGTGTGTGTGTGTGTGTGTGTGTACATTGTGTGTGCGTGTGTGTGCGTGCGCGCGCGCACGTGCGCCAGTGATTTAATCTCCATCTCTTTCTCACGAAGATGAGCTGACTGGAATCCTTAAGAAGTTATCACTTGAGAAATATCAGCCCATCTTTGAGGAGCAAGAGGTAAGGGTGTTGTTTCTGGGTGTCGGCTAAGACTCACCATTAAAACACAGGCTTTCCACATATAGATCCCTTCAGTCCAGTGGTGCCCATCACGTCTGAGTCCTTCCCGGTGGCACGGAGCCCGAGTTCTGCTTTGTGATGGAAGTCTGTAACTGTGAGCACTTCTCTATATTGAAAGCAGTTTTGTTGTACGGACTTCACACAAGCCACATGTGAATCCGAGTTCGGGAAGCATCTAGAAACGGTGTCGGGGTCACCTACAAGCACTCAAAAACCACATTTCAGCTAGGCATGGTGGCTCATGTCTGTCATCCCAGCACTCAGATTGCTGAGGCAGGAGGATTGCTACAAGTCCCAGGTCATCGTGAACTACAGAGTGAGACTCTATTATAGAGGCTATGAGAGAGAGGGAGAGAGAAGGGCAGGGAGGGCTAGAGAGAAAGGCTGAGGCTGAATTCAGAGGGAAGCCATTGGGTATAGGCTTTCCTCACAGGGAATGAAAATGTCCTGATACTGGGCTGGGACGTAGCTGAGGTGTAGAGTGTCTATCTAGCATGCCTGAAGTCCTAGCTTCAATTCCCAGCGCTGCACCTACCTGGCCTGGTTGTGCACACAACCCCAGCATCCAGGAAGTGGAGGCAGGCAGGAAGTTCAGGGTCAGCCTGGGGTACTAGAGACCCTTTCCCTGAAGGAACGGCCTGACACGGAGCACACTAATCCAGATACACACTGTAAACACAGCTGTATTTGGTGACTTCGAGAGCGGGTGGGTTATACATCAATAGAAATTTTAAATCCGCTGTACTAGCCCAATAAAACTCCCTGCAGGCCACCAGCCCTGGGCTGTGATCACTGGTTTAGGAGCCTGCTGACAGCTTGGCACATGACAGATGCCTTGAGTACTGTCACTCCTGATCCCTACCAAGCTTGAGACTTGGCGAAAGCTCTAGAGACAGACGTGTGTCCCGCCTTCCTCCTCAATTTTCCTCCTGTCATGTCCTGTCTCTCTCCTTGGCCTTTGAAACTTCCACAGAGGTTTCCTCGTTTCCAAGAACTGTTTCCCGACTCCTGGCTGCTGCCTGCTCTTCTTTGACGTGTCCATAGACTGTGTCTCAGAGTGTACCTCGCTTCTGTTTCATGAGGTGTGTGACCCTCATCCCCAAAGCCGTGTGGCTCCTGGAGCTCCAGCCCTCACGCCCACACTCTGTGCAGGATCAGGCGCATAGGACTGGATTTGTTGGGTATGGGAGCCTGTCCCTGCCCCGCTGTGTTTCAGGCTGCTGTTGTCCCACATGCAGGGTGGTGGGATGTCTTTACCTGGGCTACTCTGACCATCTCTCAGCCCCAACTTCCTGGGGCAGAGGCCCATCAGCCTTTCTCCTAGAGCAGGGCCATTTCTTCCCAACACCGGGCAGGCCGGTAGGGCTGGCAGCATGTCACCTGCCAGGCAAGGGGTACTGTCGCACATGCCTCTGTGGTGTCTCCGCTTCAGTTTCCCATGGCCCCTCTCTCCTCTCCTGCTTAGCTGTCTCTCTGTCTTTCTCCAGTGTGCACCTCTCTTGTCCTGTGTATGGGGTGGGGGGGATACGGTGAGTACTCTCATGTACCCTGTTTGCTGTGCAGGGTCCAGGATGGCTACATGCAGTCACATGGGGATTCCCTTCCTAGTGGCAGAACCTCGAGTCCTTCAGATCCCTGTCCCCAAGATGTTCCTCTATTTTAAATCTTCCCACAATGCCTCTGTTGGAAAGCCAAGGGCTAGGGCTGTGAAGAGTTAGCTGACTTTAAGTGTCAGGCTGGACTTGGGAGTAGTGAGTCATCACGGGTTCATATAGAAAGGCTCAGCAGCCCCTCCTGTGGCACATGTGCCATCGGGGAGAGTGTCCCACAGACAGTGGTGATCCCTTCTCTCCCCAGGTGGACATGGAGGCCTTCCTCACACTCACTGACGGTGACCTGCAGGAGCTGGGTATTAAGACGGATGGTTCCCGGCAGCAGATTCTGGCCGCCATCTCCGAGCTGAATGCAGGCAAGGTACTGTGTTCTAGCTTCCCACCTGCCTTGTTCAAACGCTGAAGACCACCATGATCTTCATGATGGTCCCTCTGTGTGTCCTCTGGCAGGTGACAGAGGTGGCCTGCTTGCACACTCCTCATGACTGAGAGCCCACTACCTCCCCATGCAGCCCATTCCCTTTGCAAATGCCTCTCCCCATGAGGTTGTGGCTCCTCCAATTTACATGCATACTCCCTAGGGTGGTTTCAGTGCTGAAGGATGGGTATTGCCTTTGACAACACTGTGGGCACTGGGATGAGAGCCCTGGGATCAGACTAGCTGTGTTTGGAATCTCAGGACATGGCATTCCTTCTCTGGGCCTCCCTGCCCTGTCCTGCCCGTAGTGTGAGGATTAGGACTGTTGCAGCGCCCCATGGCGCCCAAGGCTGTCAAACACCATCATCTGTACTGTGCCCCACATTGATGCCTAGTGTTAAATCTCATCACTTTAGAAGTGAGCATCAGCGGTACCCCCACTCCACAGCACACACCATGCAAACCCTAGCCGTGGCTGCTGTCAGGCTCTCGCCTGCACCCCTGCCCCTTGCCTGTCAAGCGCTCACTCAGCAGCCACAGTGCTTGTTTCCCTGCTCTTTTTCTTGCCCCTTGCTTCACAGCTTCCCACTTGTGGAGCAGTAGCAGTGTGTCGGGGTAATATGGACTCTGGCTGTTGCTTGATGGTTTGGCTGTTCCCAGGTGGTGCTGCACTGTGTGAGGCGAGGCAGGAGCATGGCCAGGCTTCTGGTTCCTTCTCTGCCCTGGGGAGTGTGCTCTGCAACAGTGGGTGATGAACAGTGCCCACAGCGAAGAAATGTTCATGCCACCCTTTATCATCCGCAAGCCACTCAGCAAACATGTCAGTCAGCCCTGATAGAGGCCGGAGTCTGCACAGCTGCCTGGCAAGGGAGTAGAGGCTCCCAGACTGGGCTGTGTCTGGCTTCCATGCTGGGCATCTGAGGCAGGACCTGAACCCAGGGCTTCTGGCCTCACCCTCTTCCTCTCTGCCATATAGCTAGGCCTGGGCCAATGGCAGTTGTTGTTTCTGCTGGGTGACCCTTCATGAGTGAGGGAGCACCACGCAGCACTGCATTGCTGACATGTTCCTTGTCTTTCCTGTCCGTGTCCCTGAAAGTGTCTCACCCAGGCAATGGGTAGGCAACAGAGTCCAGCTCAGAGGTGGGCAGGGGACCCTGACTTCCTTGGCACCAGCCAGGCTCTTCTTACACTTTTAAATGTGGAGACTGAGGAAGCAGAGGCAGGCTGGAGGCGTGTCTCCCTGGTTAGGAAGGGTGTCCGCTAGGGAACCAAAGCCCTTGGCTAGTCCATAAAGGTAGCCAAACCCCCACTGAAGGCTTTGAAGCACCGACTTGTTCATGGAAAGAATCTGCGTTGTCCTGGGTACCATGTGAGTTCTGAGAGCTGAATGTCGCTCTGAGACCAGCACCATGCTGAGAAATGCCCCCCAGCGCCCAAGCACAGAGTGCTGGAGGAATTTGTGCAGGGCCACACAGCCAGTAAGAGGCAGAGACTGGCCTGAACTGGGACCTGGTGTGACCCTGTCTCAGCAGGGTCAGTAAACCACAGGCACACATGGAGGAGGGCAGGCCTGAGATGCCCTGTCCTTTATATAGAGTGGAGCTGGGCAGGCAGGGCCTGGAGAGACCTTCCTGAGGTAGTGGAGATGGAGGGCAGACCTGATGGGAGGCACTGGATAAGGGAGTCGAAGGCAGGGATAGACTAGGTCAAAGGGAGCACTGTGCAGGGAAACACTCGTGGGGGAAGCCAGAGGGCAGAGGCTGGATGGTGGGGTGACCAGGTGAGGGAGGGCAGGATCTTGAACAAGGGCAGAGTGTTGGCAGGCTGTGAGGTTGGGGTCTCTACCGTCCTCCGAGCCTAGAGGGTGGACATGTGGCCAAAGAAAGGATGGCAGGAAAGCCAGTGACAAATTCAGAGAGAGAACCAGTGAAGGTTCAAAACATGGATGGTGAGGACAGGTAGGGAGTGGGCACCACAGGAGGTGGCATGGAGATGGCAGTGGCTAATGCCCCGTGAGCTCTTCTACCCTGTGTAGCCATGGGCTCCTTGGCCCAGGGAGACGAATAGAAAGGTGTGCCAACCTCAGGAAAAGTGACTGCCCTCAACAGAGTAGATGGGATAGCCACCCACACCCCACAGGCGTTTCTGCACAACTGCAGAACGGAACTTTCTGTTTTCTCCCAAGTTGACTGCCTCCTGCTGTCCGGTTAGCACAGGCTGCGTTCTGTTCTGAGCAAGGCTCCTTCACAAGCGGAAGGGTTAGCTGGGTGATCCTCCTTGGAGCTTCTACAAGAAGAACGCTCTGTGTCACTGAGATGCTGGGCCAAGAGCACCTTGTGTCCTTCCCCCTGGAAGCCCACGAGCCAAGCCAGGTGATCCTCAGCAGCAGCCCACTTAAGTCACTGCCCGAGGGAGACCCTGTTGCCCCAGGGATAAATGGTACCAGGCACAGTCTACTGGAAAGGGGCAGTGCCACCGTGTCCTAGAGGAAGGTACAGTGGGGAGAAATTTGTAAGAGAACATGGCCTTCAGCTGCACTCCCTGCTCTGGTGCCGCTCACCCAGGTTCTTAGCACAACATAGTGACTGGAGCATGATTCCTGGAGCCAGATGCAGCTCTCAGATCCCGACCTGCTGCACTGGACCTGGCTGCTCAGGGCAGGCCCTGCCTGGCCCTCTTTGGAGGCTCCAACTCCACACTGGGGCTGAGTGTGAACTTGTTTTGATGGTCAGGCTTTTCTTTTGACACTCAGCTCAGTCAAGAGGACAGCCACCACAGATTGGATCTCTGAAATGCCAGAGGGAGGCCTAAGCTTCTTGCCACCCAGGTCCACAGCATGCTGTGGGAGGTGGAGAATCAACTGAGTGGGCCTAAAAGGATACTTTGTTTAATTTTCAAAATTAATATGTGTGTGTGTGTGTGTGTGTGTGTGTGTGTGTGCTCGTGCGCACGCGTGAGGAGTGTTACTTATATGAATGCCTGTGCACCACATGCATGCAGTACCCAAGGATGCCAGAAGAGGACATCAGATTCCTGAGACTGGAGTTAAAGGTTTTAAGCTGCCATGGGGATGCTGGGAATCCAACCAGAGTCCTCTAGAAAAAAAAAAAAAAAAAGCCAGAGCTCTAACTACTGAGCCATCTCTCCAGCCCCTGGAGAAACACTTTTTAAAAATGCAGTGGAATGGGACCATTAGTAGGCTTTGCATGGAGGCATGGGGATTTCTTTCTGCTGTGAGTCCTGATAGAAAACACACCTCATACTCAAAGAAATGCTTGAGCATTGTAACGTAGATTTTTTTGTTTCTAAATGAGGGCAAAGGATGGATGTTCAGTTGATAGAATGTTACCTAGCATTCATGCAGTCCTGACTTTGATTCCCAGCACTGCATAAAACAGGATATGGTGGTGTGCACACCAGAGGACCAAAAGGTCAAAGCCATCCTCATCTAGATAGCAAGTTCAAGGCCAGCCTGAGATATAGGAGACCAGGAGACTGTGTCCAAAAAAAGTTGAAGGTCATTCTTACCTGCATGATAAGTTCAAGCCAGCCTTGAGAGAGGAATACATATGTTAAATGTGTATTATCAGCCTAATAACACCGTTTAGTAGAGTGCCATTCGCCCTGTGTCTGCGGGCCAGGTCACCACAGGGAGCCTGAACTTGAGTCTGCTGCTAGGTCCATGAATTCCCCAGTGGGTTCTGAGTCTCAGACGCTCAGCAGAAACCATGGTCTCCATTTCACCCTCCTGGGTTCTAAGTCTTTGTTTCTTTAGGGTCCCTCTTTTTGTGATGATTTTTTTAACTAAATTTGTACAGTTCAAAAATGATCAAGAGGATTTTTGTAAGAAATCATGCTCCAGCTACTCAGAGGCTAACACTGTTCACTTTGGGGCAAATTACTCTGCACTGTTTTTTTGCTAAGTGGCTTTTTTTTTTTTAAACACAACTGAGATAAATTTGGATCTATAATTTTATATCCTGTTTTCTTTGTTTAGCATGAAATCTATGCAGTTACCACGTTGCTAAGAACTCTCTTGATTTTTTTTTTTTTTTTTTGGTTTTTGTTTCTTTTAGATGGAGCCTTGCTATAAAATCCAGGTTGGCCTTGAACTTAGGGTTCTCCCGCCTCAGCCTGCTGAGTGCTAGGGTGACAGGAATATGTTACTGTGCCCTGCAGAGTTCTTACTGATATAAATTTACATAGATTTACTAAAATTGTTTTTAAAATCCCTGCTTGTTGGTATGTGGCTCCCTACGTGTGGGTGCGGCAGCCAGTTCTGTATGAAGCCTTCCCAGTGTCCTCAGGATAGGTGTCTACAACGCAAAGAGCCAGACCCACAGTACATGCATGTCATCCCCAATTCTTTCCAGAAAGTACCATGGACACCCTACTAGCTGTGGGTGTGAGTTCCAGTTCCCTGGAGGCCTTGTCAGTATGGATCACTACTGGTTTGCTTTTTTAAAAGTTGCATGTGTATGTATGTGTGTGTGTATTTATGTGTGTATGTATGTGTCTATTCATGTTACAGAGTGCATGTGGAGATCACAGATAACTTGCAGGAATCAATTTCAACTTCTACCATGTGTGTCCTATGGATTGAACTTGGACCCTGGGGCTTAGGGGAAAGTGTGTTAACGCACTGAACCATCTCCATGGCCCTTTGGGTGGTTTCTAGCCCTTATGTGTTTGTAGGCCCAAACATACCCTTGGTTTTGATTTACATTTCTTGAGCTGGTAGAGGGATCAGAGCTATTGCCTACACACCCTGGTCATTTGCTCTTTCTCTCTGGGGATGTTCAGGCAGACCAGAAGGCAGTTGTCACCGCCATCCTGGTGATGATGGTTTGAATATCTGGTGTCCTCTTGAGGTGAGGAAACAGAACTCTGGGGCCTGGGTGTCCCTGACCTGTTTCTCAGGGAACTAAGGCTAAAATGATGTTTCAAATCAGACCGCATGTTCCCTGCCACTTGGCAGGTTGCATTATCCCATTTTACAGATACTGCTCAGGGGGACCAGGCCAGATCTGGATGCCACCGCTTGTCACTGGTGGAGTAAGGCTTCTGGTTCCGTTGCTCACATTGGGTGCTTGGTCCTTACTCTGCAGCCTTCAGCCGTGTGCCCATACACCCCTGCTAATGCTAACAGCTGTTTAAGGTCGTCTGCAAGGTTGCCGTAAAGGGCAGTTCTCACTCTTCCGTCAGCACAGGAGGTCCCCTGCTGGGATCTGGAGATGGACACTTCTAGCTGGTGGAAGTTCATGAAAATTCAAAAAGAACCTTTGAATCTGACCTCACTCCGTGGGCACTTTCACAGAGAACAATCCGCCAGAGATAATCCCCTACCCCCTTTTTTTAGGCAAGGACTCACTGGCTCTTCTGGAACTTGCTATGAAGACCAGGCTGCCCTTGAACTCACAGAGATCCTCCTGCCTCTGCCTCTCAAGTGCCGGGATCAAAAGTGTGTGCTACCATGCCTAGCTGAGAATACACTTGTAGCTTGCTTTAAGTTTTGGCCATGTCTATTCATAGTTTAGAACATACAGTCTAACGGACAGTGCTGTCCCTTCTTAGGACCCCTCTGCTGCCACGCAGAGTCCCATGATGGGACCTCCCTGCCGAGCTACTGTCCTTGCCCCACTGACAGATGAGGAAAGCAGGGCCCAGAGAGGTGGAGAGGCAAATGGGACACCTGGGATTTGAACCCAGGCTGTTGGGTTTTAGTCCATGTTTAACCTGTGTGTGTCTATTGCTGCTTCTCACCTGGGCATTGTGGGGGGAGATGCTCTCCTAGGGCTGAGGAAACAGCCACCTCTGCCTTTTCCCACATCAAAGCTGGGCAATAGGGGCTTTGTTGTGGGGGATCCCATTGCATTCTTGAAGTTGGGCAAGTGAGGAGCCCTCCCCACGAGCCAGGTGGAGTCCCCAGTCATACCTCAGCTAGAGACAAGACCCCTGCACCCTGGGGTCTGTCTCCCTTCAGCAGCTGTAATTGTGGGCTGGCACTGGGAGCTTCTGACTCAGTCTGGTTTTCCTGAACTTGATACTCTGGCAGTTAGGGGGTTGTTTCCCTCCAGAACACTGGGGTTTTTCAGGTGTGCACTGAGCCTCAAACCAGTCAGCTGAATGATCAACCACAGATCTAAAAGGACGTCTGTGTGTGTTTCTGTTCTGTCCACAGGGGCGTGAGAGGCAGATTCTACAGGAAACCATTCACAACTTCCACTCTTCCTTTGAGAGCAGCGCCAGCAACACCAGGGCCCCTGGCCACAGTCCCTGTACGTGAGTCTCTTTGCTGTGACCGTCAGTGTGAGCACCCTGAACATCAGTACCCCTTCATACAGCCAGAGCTCAAGCTGCTGCCCCAAGCTGCCATGTTATGTCTTGGCCCATTCACTGTCCCCTCCACCAGAACAGCCCTGGTGATACTTGTACTGTACAGGACTCCAGTGTGTAGAGACATTTGGGTGTTCCTGGTTGGTAGTGGGGTTCACACAGTGACTCAGGGACCCCACTATTTACCCCTGGTGACTTACCATCCCCAAGAGTTTTAAAGTCTTTAAAAAATGGACATGACAGACCCAACTTCTTCCTAAATGCCTTTGCTCATGCTTCATTGGCCCCCAGTGATCACATGGCTCTACCTGGATGCAAAGCAGGCTGGGAAATATAATTCCTGTAGTGGCTTAAGCAATACTAATCACAGGGGAGTGAGCATTTTGGTGGAAGGTAAACCCTGCCTGCTACATCTTGCTGTAAAACCTTCACCTGTAGCTAAGAATGAGGCTTAGTTGGTAGAGTGCTTGTCTAGCATGCATGAAGACCCAGGTTTGATCCCCAGCACCACATAAATGATGTGGTGCTACATGCCTGTAATCTTAGCACTCATGGAAGAAAAGGCAGGAGGATCAGAAGTTCAAAGTATTCATTGGCTATGTAGTGAGTTTGTGGCCAGCCTTGGATCCAGGAGACCATTTGTTATAGAACAACAACTCATAACTCATTCCTGGTGGCCCCAGTCGTCCAGTCAAGGCCTTTCTTGGTGTCCCTACATACACACGTGGTTCTTCTGTGCTGTGCACATCACTACCGTAGCTCTCCACTGCAGCTACTGCACACAAGCAGCAAGTGTGGGGTGTACAGAATGCTTTCCTCTGTTGCAAAGGCTGTCAACCCACTGTGTGGATCCCTCCGCCTCTGTGGTCTTTGCCTTTTCTACCTATAGGCTAGAGAGCTGGGAAAACGAGGTTCTGGGCGCCACGATGCCCTCCAGAGTCAGGTATATCTTTCTGCACCAGCACATAGCCAGAGACTGAGGTACTGCATTGTGATAGGGCTTTGGGGCTTTAATCCCAGCACGTGGGAGACAGAAGCAGACAGATCTCTGTGAGTTCGAGGCCAGCGTGGTCTACAGAGAAAGTTCCAAACATCCAGGGCTATACAGAGAAATCCTGTCTCGAAAAACCAAAAAAAAAAAAAAAAAGAAGAAAAATAAAGGGCTTTGGGGCTCAGAAAGCGATGAAGTAGAAACTTTGGGGTTTCTTCTCTACCTTATTTATAATGCTGTGCCCCTCAAAAGTTAGTTGGCCTGTGCATCTCTACAGCCAGGGAGGGCCTGGCTTTTCAAACCCACTCTTTCTATTTTTTACTGGGTGCTGAGCGTGAGAGAAGAACTGGAGCTTGTCTGGAGAATCTTGATGGGCAGAGAAACCCGTGAGCAGGCAGTCCCAGCCTCAGGAACAGCAAGAAAGAGCAGGCTCTGTGCTGTGGACTTGGGGTCAGGGGTCGGGGCCAGCTGCACAGCTGGCCGGGGATATGGTAAGAGGGCTGCACGGGCCTCTCAGCTGCACCTTGGAGCCTGTGTACATCAAGTACTTGGTCCTTGGGAGGCACCCAGCAGACAGCGGTTTTCTCGGAATTCAGATCTTTCCTGTGAGCTGTGCTGGGCCATCTCTTACCTGTCCCTCCATACTGGCTGTGAGAGGCATGGCCACCACACTGGCCAGAGCCTCATGTTTTCTCCTGATGGATCCAGTGGGTCTCTTGTTCCTCTCATCCCCTGCTCACTGAAACTGTCTATAAGAAGGCTCCTGTATGCTGTCCTGTAAGGCAGTGGTTCTCAGCCTTCCTAATGCTGCGACCCTTTAATACAGATCCTCATGTTGTAGTGACCTCCAACCATGCAGTTATTTTTGTTGTTACTTTACAACTGTAATTTTGATACTGTTACGACTCGTAATGTAAATATTTTTAGAGGTAATGTAAATATTTTTAGAGGTTTGCCAAAGGGGTTGCGACCCATAGGTTGAGAACCACTGCTTTAAAGGGGACATGCTCGCTAAGTACCTGTTACGTGCCCTAGTTTCTTGTCACGGTCGTTCGTCCTCCACACTGATTAACCTCACACTGTACACGAGGAAGTAGACCCAGGAGGCAGAAAGCAGCCCTCCAGTTACTCGGTCCTGAAGTAGCAGTGCTGAGTGTGAGTCCGAGCCGGTGGCCCCCACGTCCAGGCCTTCGCCATCCTGTCCACTCTGGAGTCATGGTGCTGCTTGCTGTTGCGGTAACCAGTGGCCTGGAGGTTACCCTTGGCTGAGGTTCAGCCCCCAGCTTCAGAGCCTGAGGCTCCGTGTGTGCTGCCTGCTGTGCCCCAGCTTGCGTGTCCACGTGACTGGCACTGCCCTCAGTGGGACGCCTGTAAGACAGGTGCTGTGCCAGAGCTGGTTTCCACAGAACAGGCCTCCGGGACCTCATCTGAGGGCCGGACAACAGGGTTGGTGTGAGACAGGCTCTGGGCGACACCCTTCTTACCTTTACTGCACTCCAATGGTTCTGAGCCCTTTCCTCCCACACAGTGTGCTGATTGGCCAGTCCTGGCATCCTTTCTGGGCCATCCCCACCTCTTCTGGGGGACCCTTCCTCTGCTCACGGTTGTTCCCTGCCCTCCACAAAAAAGTGAATCCCTTGCTCCATGGCTTCCAGTAGTTCCCAGAATGAATTTCTTGGAACACTAGTGCCATGAGATGTTAGGTTTTCACAGGAGGGTTTGTGAAAGTTGGGTCAGGTTCTGTATCAGGAAGGTTTGGCAAACACTGGTCAAAGCCAAGATGCAAGATTGTCTTTGCCATGAAACACCTCAGTCCCTTCATTGTGCTGGGCCACTTCATGGGACCACAGAGCTGGTGCCATTTCTCATGGTGGCTTTTATAAGGTGTTCTTGTGAGACCAGGGTCCCTTGGACAGCACTGAGAAAGCCCTGCTTCATCTGGAACAGTGACAGCTACAGACTCCAGGGGGCACTCAGTCTGAGCCAGACCAGCGTCCTCAGACTCTGTTCTTAATTGCCCTGCAGAAGTGGCCTGCTTGTCGGTAGGACATCAGGGTGAGGGAGTTCCCTGATTCAGCTGGCAGGAACCCTGCTCAGTGGGCTTTTTGTCCACTGCACAGTGGGAGGCATTGCCGCCCAGCATCCTGCTGGAATGTCCTGGCCACCTCTTTCCACCCCGCACCATTCCAAGAAGGCTGGCAGAATTCGTAAGAACGAAGTTTCCTTTTTTAGCCTTTTATTCTTGGGACATTTATTGAGCATCTGCCCCGTACCACACCCTCTGGGCTCGGAGACCACAGAAAGACTCAGTTTGGCCCATGACAGGCCAGACAGTGGTGCCATGTCAGGATGTATGACACATGTGCGGTGAGCCAAGGACTTAGTCATTAGTGAGGCCTCAGGCTCCACCTGGGTGGTCCCAGGCGACAGGAACTGGTCCTTAGGCAGATGTGGACATGGCACAGTTGTGGGTACGGGAGTGGGGTAAGTGGCAGCAGGTACTCTGACTGGATTATGTCCACGGAGTATGTATATCCATTATGTCACTCATCACCTGACTTCCCTCCTTTTTGAAGTGAGTGGAAGCTCTAGAAAGATACTGCATGTGGAGCGGACCAAGCTCTAGCTTAGCCGCTGTTGACTAAGTAATACACAACACGTCGCTTCATCTCCTGAGCCTCGGTTTTCCTCTTGGAGTTACCAGGGAGCATCTGTCCCAAGGTGCCAAAGTCAGGTGGCGTCCAGAAAGCCCCTTTGCCCTGGAGCTGTATAGACGTAGGAATCTCGAAGATGGTTGCATCTTTTAAATCTGTTTCTTCCCCCTTCTCCCTTTTTCTTCCGTCTGTCCTTCTACAACGACGACACAAGCCATGGCCGGATGGGCAAGGCCAGAAGAGGCAGTGTCAAGCAAGAGGTAGCTGCAGCTTCTGCTGGCACCGAAGCCCTGAGGCATCGAGGTTGAGCAGTGAATCTCTGCCCTTCCGTTGCGTCTGCCCCTGGGTTATTTCCTCCCTGGGACTCACGGCAAGTGGACAGAAAGAAGGCTGGCTAGCCAAATCGTCAGAGCTGATGCAGCGTGCAGGGGCCTGGGAAGCCCCTCTCTTTGCTAATGCTTTGGAGAGGCCTGAAAATGTACAGGTCAAGATGGAGGCCCCATGGCTGCAGATAAGAACCCTAACCTCTACATCCAAGTAGGTGCTGCCTTCAAGGCCTGGGACCCTTCCAGAAAAGATGCTACGTACAGGTGAACCCCTGCAGAAGGCGTGGTGAAGCACCCCACTGTGGCTCTCCTTGTTCGTTTTAAGCAATCACCAGCGAGCGGTCCTGTTCAACATGTGAGGAAGCCTAATGTTGTCCTAATGAAGTTGGTGCCAGATTCTGCAGGATGCCAGGGAAAGAGTGCCAAGACCCTTGGGAGTTTCCCACTCACTTTCTGGTTCCTTCCAGAGGGCTGGCCAGGCTCCCCCTGCTCTTGGGGCACTGCTCTCCAGGAACAGACTTGGCCTCACCTCTGGTTGTATCACAACTGAGAGCACAGTGGCGGTGAGGTAAAGCTGCAGGGGGAAGCTGTGGAGGAGGAGCCATCCAGGAGAGCACCAAGGAGAGCACCAAGCCCCTACACCTGTCTTCAGCTACTCCCGCCCCACCGGAGTGCAGCCAGATCACCTCAGAGCGGGGTCCTGTTTCCCACGGGAGCTTCCCCCCACCCCCATGACCAGTAGACACAGCCCCAGCCATCTTCATCAGGATACCCTGGTGGTCAGGCTAGGGTGTGACTTTGTCCCAAGCCACACTAGGGTGGCTGCACCCCATGGTTGGAGATCATGGTGCCACTGTTGTGTTTCAGCCCTGCGGTTGGTTTCCGTTTCCTTCACATCAGACTTGCATTATTTCCACGTAGAGACTTGACTCTTGGAAAGACTTTCTGCTTGCCGAACTGCATATATTAAAAATGGGGAATGGGTCTGCTCTCTTGGTGCTCTTCGGGGCATAGCATGCTGCAGGGTGTTTGTACCGCCTTACCCCATCTCCACGATAACCCTTTGAGGCAGCTGGAACTTTCCATTCCTGTCAGTTTGGTGACTGACACACCGATAGTAACCAGCTTTGGGAAGGTCAAACCCAGGTAATGAGGGACGCTGGTTTGAATGCAGGCCTCACCTCAGAGTCCATCTTCTGATGTCTGACTGCCTGTCGGCAATGAGTAACCCAGCCAGCAACCAACCAACCAAATGACACTTTGTCATTTCCTCCTTGTAGTTTGTCTACAGTGCGGAGGGGGTGCAAAGCGCTATAAATAGCTTGGAAGGGTCGCCTTGTTTCTGTAAAGAATTGTACCACAGCCCTGGTCTTGGTGCCTCAGCCACCTGGAGCACGGGTAAACAGAAGGTGGTGTTTAGGTGTGTGGTGGGTGGGTACTGGGGGCAGGACAGCTCCCTATGGGGAAGAACCCTCAGGAACCAGAGCTGCCAGGGAGGGAGGGAGTACCGCCCAGGCGGTGACTAGAGAGGAATTCAGATTAGTGGGGGATGGGTGGGCAGGCGATTCCCAGCGTCAGTAGCAGGTAGAGGTGACAGGACTAGATGTCCATGAGCAAGTTACCCTGACACCAAGTCTCCAGTTGACGAGTTAGCCTTGACCCTAACAAGTCCGCCATGCTTTGGGAAGAAGATACAGCAATGATAGCTTCCGTTGGACTGCTGAAATCCAAATCTCAAAAACACTCTCCTGGACCCTTTTTAGCTCTTATTTTCCCTCATAACCATGAGAAATTAGGAAGCAGGAGAGAGCTTTCAATAAGTAAAACATAGAACGCCCACCCGGCCGGGCTGGGACGAAGCTCGATGGTAGAGTGCTCGCCTCTAGATTTTCCAGATCCTGTTATTGAACCCAGGACCAAAAAGTATAAACACAATGTGTATCTAACCCAGGAGTTCCCTTCCTCAGCATATTTCTAAAAGGATTGGAGGTCACGTTCAAACGAGACCACCATCACAGTAGGCGAGAGGTGGAGGTGCTCTGGTGTCTTGGTTTCTTCTGTCGCCTCTGAAAAAAAGCGTACTGAGGAGGAAAGAGTTCATTTGGCTCATTTTCCACATTACAGTCACCGTGGCAGGGGAGCCATGGAGGCTGGAGCTTGAGGGAGGTGGTCACATCTGTAGTCAGAGCCAGGGATGTGTGCTCAGCTCTCCTTTTCATTGTCCAAGGCCAGACTCATGAGACAGTGCCACCCACATTCAGGGTGGGCCTTCCCACCTCAATAACCTAAGAAAATGCCTTGCAAGCATACCACACAGGCCAACCTCATCTAGGCAGTCCCTCCCTGAGACTCTTCCCAGATGACTGTAGATTCTGTCGAGTTGACAATAACATAACCGTCACACCAGGTGTCCACCAATGTGTGAATGTGGTCTGTCTAGAGGAAGGAATGTTACTCAATTGACAGATGTCTTGACCAGGATGAACCTGAGACTGGCACTAAGGAAAAAACCAGATGGAAGACCACAGTGTCTCCACAGTGGCAGATCCACAGAGATAGAAAGCATGTTGATTTTGGTCAGGCTGGAGTGGGAGAGGAGTGTGATTGCTGACAGGGAGGGTTTTCCTTAGAGGCTGTGCAAGCGCCACATGGTGTGACTCCATAGGGGTGTGTGACTGCTGCTGCATTCTACTTTGGTGGTTACAGTGGTGTGACTCTGCTGCTGCATTCTACCTTGGTAGTTACAGTGGTGTGACTCTGCTGCTGCATTCTGCCTCGGTGGTTACAGGGGTGCGTTTTGCTTTTGGCTTCAGTTACCAGATATAGGAGATGGGAGGGGCCACCCAAGGCCCTGGTGTCCGGTGGCCTTCCACCCTTCGAGTTGGTCTTGTTCACCTCTGCTCTGTCCTCTGCAGGAGATCTTTACCTGATCAGGGCTGCTTTCTTTCATATACATGGGCCCACTTTTCAGAGGAACCTAGGCATACTGAGACTCTCAAGCCAGTGTCCCCAAAGCCCTGCAGAGCAAATGCTTCAGAATGGGCCAGTAAGCCCCCTTCCTGAGGTGAGACTGTCCCATGGGGTGGAGTCGCCACTCTCCACACCTTCTCTCCAGTTCTCAGCTAATTCATTTGCAGTTCATTCAGTAGAGCAATTGTCTCTGCTCATCAGCAGATGAATGTGGAGCTCAGAGCTTGTCATTCACGTGGTCACCCACCCCTTCAGGATCTGCTCAGCCATTGTTCAGCCCTTGAGACCCAGCCTGGGGACTCTGTAGCCCCTCATGTGCTTTTCAGTCCCCTCTGTTCCTCTCTTGCCACCCAGTCCCGCTTCCCTGTCTGCAAGTGTCCATTCAAAGGCTGGAGGTCAGTGTCTTAATTATAGTGACTATTGTTGTGATGAAACACCATAACCAAAGAAACTTGGGGAGGAAAGGGTTTATTTGGCTTACACTTCCACAACATAGTCAATCATTGAAGGAAGTCAGAGCAGGAACTGGGAGGCAGGAGCTAATGCAGAGGCTGTGGAGGGGTGCTGCTTACTGGCTTGCTCCTCAAGGCTCACTCAGCCTTCTTATTGAAGCCAGGACCACCGGCCCAGGGATGACACCATCAATCACTAATTAAGAAAATGCCTTATAAAGCCTATAATCTTCTGGAGGCGTGTTCTCCATTGAGGTTCCCTCCTCTCAGATGACTCTAACTATGTCACGTTGACATAAAACTAGACCACACAACCATTCTACACTAGTAGAGTCTGCCTTCTGGAACCGACAGTGAATAAGAGGGGTTAGGGCCATGCAGCATGGGGAACCGGTGGAAAGGGTCCAGAGGTGGAGAGTGTTGTGAATGAAGCTACTGAGCAAGTTGACTGTACTGTGTCCTTAGGGATTGTGGGAACTGGGATGCAGGCTCATGTGCCAAGGCCCAAGCATTGTCAGAGAGGCACCGGGGAAGCCCCGGGAGCCAAGCCAAGTCCTTGCCTTGCTTGTCATCCTCTAGAATAATGACAGTCCTGGCTCAAGGGACAGGTGTGGAGCTTGACTGGCCATCTGAGGGCTCATCACAAGGAAAGCACTCCCCGGCACTCGAGTTCCTGGTCATTTTTTTTCTGTCTGTCCTGTGGGGGATCAAGCCACATGAACTACTGATCAGCCACTTGGCACGGCCACATTGACCACCACAGAGCTGGGGACAGGCAAAAGAGCTGGTTGTGGGATGTACCAGCCAGACTGATTGCAAGAATGAATGGAAAATATTTGTTAATTGGATAGCAATTAACTTAATGCACATAATTCAGTTTGCAAACCACAGTCATACAGAATACAGAGCAAAGAAAGCTGGCAACAAGAGCAGCACCAGGTGCCGACTGTCAGTTCCACTTTGATCCCCCTTCTGTCACGAGCTTCAATGTGTCCTTTGGCATTCCTGAGAAAGGATGACTTTTTAAGAAGTAACTTTGGTTTCAAAAGATTTGGACAAGTCATTATCAGTGAGTATATTTTTGTCATGCGAGACATGGCTTGTTGACATCTTTCCATCCTTTACTGGTTGTCCCAAGGTCAGGCACAGTTGCCGCCAAAGCTCCATGAGGTCCCGGATGTGCAGAACCTAGGCAGCAGCAGCAGGTGCCCTTCTAACAATCTGATACCTGGAGGAATACTCCACACCAGCGCCTGCTCACATCTGAGAGCCCCGAAGCTTCTGGAGTAGTCTACAGATATGGCCCTGCCTCTCTGCACAATGAACCATTCAGAACACTCACACAATGCTTTATGAGCTACGGTCATGCTCCTTAAGGTCATTCATAAGTGAAATCCCTACAAGGTCCTCAGGGATGTGCATGTCCATTGCATCATGAGAGGCTGTCCATTGCTCTCATATCATAGCAAACCAACACTGCTGTTACCTCTCACAGGCATATCCAACCTGCGGCCTGCAAGCTGCATGCATCACATAGCTGTGTGGCCCAACACATCTATAGATGACAACATCATGTTGCAGTGTCTAAAAGTTGGTCACCTCTCAGACTTTCCATCAGTCAGGTTCCACAAGCAGAATAATCTGCCCAGTGTCTTGCGGGTAATTACGGTCGATCTTAGGTCCTCTTCCAATGCACTAGGCATATACTGTGGCTATGTATGTATCCATGTGTAATCTCCCCACCCTTTCAGAGGCACCATGATTACCATTTTGCAGATAAAGTGAGGTTCAGAGAAGTTAACTTGGTAAAGATGCCACACCTTGATTTTAGCCCAACTCACAAAAGAAATTCACCACTTAGGAATCAAGGAATTGTAAGCACAGAATTGTAAGCACAGCTGTGGGTGTGCTGGGTATGCTCATCCTACCGAAGGTCCAGGGATATCAGACCTGGTTGGAGCCCTGCCGACACCGATAAGGGCAAATGGAGCAGGTCACCTGTCTCTGGAGCCTGGGTTTCCCTGTGCACAGCAGACAGACAGCAGATGCTCTGTGGCAAGGCTGCGGTGAGGAGTGAGGTCATAAACGCTTGAACGTATGTCAGCTGTGAAGTGCAATGCAACACACTAGTTAATGGCTTTATTCTCCTGGGCCCCTGACACCGTGGTGGAAGAGGAAGAAGCTTGGAGAATGAGGAAGTTGCAGTAGGTGGAACTTCAGGGTTGCCATGGGAACCAAAGCTCTGAGGCTGATCAAGGCAGGAAATACCATCTGGCTTTAAACACCAAAAAAACCTCCACTCACATCGGACTTCTTTCTGTAAACAGCAAAATTAACAGCATCCTTGGCTGCCATGTCAGCCCAGAGCGAGTAGGGGATGGCTTGTCATTCACTTGCTGGCTATGGTCAGATCTAGACAGAGCCCCTCAGGAGCTTCGTATTCACCAGCTGTCACATCCAGAGACTAAGTCACTCAGTAACCCTGAGCTGAAATGGGAGAAAAACCTCCATCTCAACCCCGACCCTTTCCCAGCCTTTGCAAACCCGAGGGAAGAAGAAAAGTGGTACCCAGGGACAGCAGTGGGGAAAACAAGGATCTCAGCCCCAGTGCTGGACTGGTGTTGAGGAAGCATGGGGTGGCACCCATCCAAGGTCACCCAGCAGGTCAATGACAAAGTCACATTTTCAATAAATTCCCTGTGACTTTTTTCTTACCACACCTGCCTTTCTATCACCCTGGCCTTGCAGCTTGCTCCCTGGGCTGCACTAGGCTTGGGATTTCTCCGGCTCCCCATAGGCTCTAAGCAGAATGTTTCCTGAGTCTACATCTCCCAGGGATCCAGCGAGGGGAAAGCCAGCGTGTCGGTGATGTCTTTGTGACGTGCACACACTAAAATGAACTGGATATAGTTTTTAAACGACAGGACTGTTCCTTAGAGCTTTCAGAATCTAGGGGAACAGCCCCTTTTATGACAAGCCCTCAGGCTGAGCACTCATAGCGATGGTGACTTTCATCGCAGGGACTTCCAAGAACCACCTAAGCAGAGAGCATAACTGGGAGTGTGGACGCAAGGTGGCTGGCTGTGCTGTGCAACCTTGCTTGCCCTCTCTGAGCCTGCTTTCTACATAAGACCGTGCTGTGGAGTGTCTCAGGCACCTTCCAATCGGAAGGGCTCAGACTTGAGAACCTGTTGCTCCTGGAATCATCTGATGCCTTGTTCATCAAGTGACATCAGCCAGAGTTTAAAGACTCTTCAGTCCCTTGCTGACTGGGCTCTAGAAGTTTCCTGGGAGTGAGTCTTAGAGGAAAATGGCCTCTATGCCCTCTCAAACTAAGGGGCAACCTGAGCCCATCATGCCCACGCAACTCTAGACCTCTTACACTAACCCGTCACCAAGGGTGGCTATGGCTGAGAACTTGGCTGTGTTTGCTACAAGTCATCCCACTACATACTCTGACACCCAGACTTCGCCCGAACACCTTATCCACAGGGCCGTAGGCAGCTTCTTCCCCCAGCCCAGGGAAGGCAGTGACACCTTCCTCACGTGTCATGGGAAGTTATGACTCCTGGGGCTTTCACTTACTGGCCCTGGAACAACAGGTCTTTCCAGGCCTCTGCACCTGCCTGGAGCTATAGGAACTGCTTCCCAGGAGACTGCAAGCTTCAGCAGCCAGATGGGGGATCCCTGGGGCTGCCGGAGCTCTGAGCACTGCCTAAGCCGTGGGGGAGGAGAGACCTGGAAAGTGCTATGTGTGACTGCTGTTCATCTGGTTCCCAGGCCGAGAAAATGGTGGGGAGGATGGGGAGCAGCCTGAGAGATCACAAGGAAGGCCATGAGAGGCCTCAAGACCTCAAATCAAATGGCTCCATGACTCAGCTCAACCAGGAGAAAGGATGGTCATCCTCCCGGACAGCAATGCTACCTCAGTCTGGAACCTCTGCGTCTTGATGGCTTTCTCCATAAAGTGGGGAGACTAAGTCCCTCCTATTGTGATGATGGGGGAGATTAAGTGAGAAAAGGTGTCCCTGGTACATACCACAAAGTAGGTGCTTAGCAGTCTGTAAAAGCCTAACGTGTGGTGCCCTGAATGCCTGTAATCCTAGCCCTCAGGAAATGGAGGCAGGGGGATCACAATTGGGAGCCCATCCTGGAGTATATAGCTATACTGTCTCAGAACAAAAGCCTCCTTAGCTAGTCATGGTGGAGCATGCCTATAATCCTAGCAGTTGGAAAGCTGAGGCAGGAGGATCACATGTTCACAGCCAGCCTGAGCTACAGTAGGAAACCTTTGGACAAAACGAACCATTCCTTAAACGCTGCGGAGCCCTTCACTTGCACTGGCAGGCAAGCGTCCTCAGGGAGGGGGCACACACTGCCGGTCAGGGGACGTGCCAGGTGGGGTGCTGTGTGCAGATCCCCTCGGCTTTCTCTCGCACTGGCATGTGTCTGACCGC
>CABHPP010132234.1:0-29583 GCA_902168425.1 Peromyscus attwateri
AAAGATCTGGATTTTCTGTTCTTGAGTTTACAAAGAGAAAAGAGGGTAGGAGTGTGACCACAGTGCAGTGAGCGCAGTGCAGTGAGCGCAGTTCAGTGCCTGCTGAGAGTGAGCCAGGCTTTGGCTTTGATCCCTGGGACTCAATGCTGGGGTAAACTGCTAGATTGTCTACTTATGGCTAAGTGGAAGCACTAAGTAACAGTGAAATTAACTCACAGAATACGGCTGTCTCATGCTGTGAAACAGCTCTAGAGATGGAAGTCTTTAGCTTCTGTAGGTAAGTTTAGCAATTACCCTAGTTCTGTTCCCAGTTCTAGTCAAAAAAGTCTGGAGACTGGAGAGATGATTCTCGGTTGAGAGAGCATACGGCTCTTGGAAAGGACCCAGGTTTGGTTCCTTGCACCAACATGCCTGTAACTCCAGCTCCAGGGGAACCTGATACCTCAGGCCTCCACAAGCACCATCACAGATGTGTGCATAGCCACACAGAAGACATGCATATAAATAAAAGTAAATTTAAAAAATGTTCCCGGATGCTTGTCCAGATTCTTAAGTACTGGAAAATAGACTCTTGCTTCTTATTACCTATTTTTGGTTTATTAGTTTTTGAGAAAGTCTCCTTATAAAGCCCAGACTGGCCTGGAACTCCCTATGTAGACCGTGCTGGGTTCTAACTGATGCTTCTGCCTCCCACCTCTAAGCACTACAACTGTAAGGTTGTGCCCTCATGCCCGATCCCATTGCCTGTCTTAGAGTCTTCCTTCTGTTTTCTATTCTTGGGAGCAAGCCAAACCTGGAAAAAAGTCAAGAGGTGAATTTAAGGACCTGTGCTTTTGTTTTTAATTATATCCCAAAGCCAATATACTTGATTTCTGTTAGCATATGTAATCAACACTTAAATCACATGACATAGTACATGTGATAGTGGGAACTTAAAATAATTTCTACTGGCCGGGCGGCGGTGGTGCACGCCTTTAATCCCAGCACTCGGGAGGCAGAGCCAGGCGGATTTCTGTGAGTTTGAGGCCAGCCTGGTCTACCAAGTGAGTTCTAGGAAAAAGGCGCAAAGCTACACAGAGAAACCCTGTCTCGAAAAACCAATAATAATAATAATAATAATAATAATAATAATTTCTACTGAAAATCAAGTAAGAAAGAACTATGCATTGTACCAGTGAGGAATTTAATCTAGATATAAAGAAATGCTTTATAGGAAAGTTGTGACCCCCCCCCCCCAGAATTTATTACCAAAGCCAGACTTGCCATGTTACCTCTGCCTCCACACTGTAGACTATCCGCCACCTCTCTGCCTTGGGACGTCCTTTGTCCGCTCCCTGCTTCGCCCTCCTGCCAGTCTCTGTCTAGCCCTGTGTTTTTCCACCTGTTTTCTCTGTCCAGGGTTCTTTTTCCTTGTCCATTGTCTGTGTGGTGAGGATGAAGGAAGTCTTATGCTGTCCCTGTCTTGTTTCTCTTTTGCCTCTGTGTCTTGGGTTTTGTTTTGCTTTGCTTTGTTTTAAGGTGCTAAAGATTGAACTAGTCTAGTAGATGTTAAGTATGTTGATTGCGAGAGCTCCCCACTGAGCACAGCCTAACCCCATCTTCATCATAATTTCAGAAGAGCATGCATGTTTGTCAGGACTGATTTTGTCCTGTCTAATAGATAGGATGGTTTGAAATTTCCTCTGGCCTTGTTTACTGTTGAAGAACTTACGTAGATTTAATTTACAAGTACAACCATAGGTGGAGGGAGCTTTCTTTAGTGGGTAAGAAATGGACTGTCCCAAAATAGCATATAGCATATTGGTGTAAGGCCTTTAAAGATCTACTGTTTAGAACAAAGCTTTTTTTTTTTTTAATTTACAACTAAATATTTTAATCTTTGAAAGTAAGTATTTTGGGGCTGGTGAGGAGGCCAGCAGGGTAAAGATGCTTGCTGCTGAGCCTGATAATCACCTTAAATTATATCCCTAGGGCCCATGTAGTAGAAGGAGAGCACCAACTCCTTTAGGTTGTCCCTGTAGCTACCTACATGCGTGCAAGCGTGCGCGCGCACACACACAGTAAATAGAAAAAATGTGAATGTATATGAATGTTTTGCCTACATGTATGTTTGTTTACCACATGCATGCCAGAAGAAGACCATCAAATCCCCTGGAACTGCAATTACAGGTAGTTGTGAACTTTCATGTGGTTGCTGGGCATAGAACCTGAGTCCTCTGGAAGAGCAGCCAGAGCTCTTAACTACCGAGCCAATTTCAAGTTCCAATGTAATGAAATTAAAATTTTTCATTGGAGATCAAAATAAGGCTGAAAATCATATCAAGATGATTGAGAACCATCAAAACTAGTCATAGATTTAATATTGCTGTTAGTATTACTCATTATGATATTATTCTTAATTTCAGAGATAAAACCCTTGCTTTGGTGGTGGTGGTGGTGGTGGTGGTGGTGGTGGCACATGCCTTTAATCTCAGCACTCGGGAGGTAGAGGCAGGAGAATTTCTGTGAGTTCAAGGCTAGCCTAGTCTACAGAGTGAGGTCCAGGACAGCCAGGGCTATACAGAGAAACCTTGTCTCGAAAAACCAAAACCAAAAAAAACAAACAACAACAACAACAAAATAGTTTCTCATGTTCATTAGTTAAAAAAAAATGAGAAAGCAGTATAATTTTATTTATCATTTATCATGTTTTAAGGCTATACATGTTTATTATTTTCTATGTGATAAAATTATTGTGAGCAAATGCAGCATAATTTAGATGACCTTTAAAGTGACCAACTTATTTATACTAGTTTCAATTAGAGGGCTTATGTTATTTGGTATTTCACATTTTCTGTAAAGTGCTGCAACTACATATGTTTAGTTTATATCTTGTCATGCTTTATACATTTGATGAAGTTTTGAAAGTCTCCTGAGTGACTGGTAACTTAGCCTGTTCTACTTGTTCATTAAAAGCACTTTGGGCAGCTTTCTTCCTAAGAATGCCACCAGCAAGCTTTCCCGGTTAATTCAGTCATGAAAGCAGCTGTGGGATTTATCTTTAAATCCTAGCTGTTGACTATGCTGTACGTCTTGGTTACTGGTAGCAGTGCACTGCTATCAGAAATCCTTTCCATTTCTCAAAAAGGCATTTAGCCTTGTTAGTCAGAAAACTTGCAGCTCTGGCTTACTTTGCATAACTGCCTCTGTATTTTACCTACTATTATGATGTTAAATAGAATACTCTGAGAAAATATTTAAAAATAAGATTCTTATCTAAATTATCAGAAAATAAAATGCAGCAATATTGTAAAAGTAGCATTTGGAGGGTGAATTGGAAGGCGAGCTTACACAAGCCAATTAACTGTAGGAAGCATCTCCTATAAATAGGCGGTGATACAGCCATAACACATGCATTCCTTTAAATTCAAGTAAAAAAAATTACGTGTTGCTGAATTGGGCAGAAACCACAGCTCAAAGTAGCCTTTCTGAAACAAGTAAGTAATACTGTACATACCCTCAAGCCCTGGACTCCAGCTCCACCTCCCACTCCTGGTTAGAAGTTGGCAGTGGACTCTCATTCTGATGCCATTTATTTATGACATTAGTCTAATCTGTCATTTTTCTCCACCTGTATAAATTTGATGTGTCTTTAAGTGTTTGTTCTTTGGTCTTTGTTTAATTTGGAAAAGTTCCTCAGGGTCTGGGAATAAAGATCAGTTGGTAGACAGCTTGTCTAGCATGCATGAAACCCTTTGTACTACTTCCCAGCCTTGCTAAAAAAAACAAGCTTGGTGGTGCACACCTCCCAGCATTCAGGAGATGGAGGTAGAAGGATCAGGACCTCATGGTTTTCTTCAGTTTCTTAGGGGATTCAGGCCAGCCTGGGTGTCTTCTTAGGGTTTCTATAGCTGTGAAGAGACACTATGACCATGACAGTTCTTATAAAGGAAAACATATAATTATCATGGTGAGAAGCATAGCAGTGTGCAGACAGACATAATGTAGATGTAACCGACAGCCTTATTAAATAAGAAACACAGAGCCAATGTAAAGGTGAAAGCCCAAGAGGTCAGAGCTAGAAGCCTTACCCGCTTTTCGCCAGCTAGCTTTTCCCGCCAAGAGAGCTCTCCGAAAAAAGGGAGGTATTTTCTGTGTGTTCGTCTTATAAAGAGTTTTGGTTCTTTCTTTTCATTGGTTATAAACCTAACTACGTGGCTGTCTCGTCATTGCCTCTCTGTCCAGACCTCCAGGTCTTCTATGGTTGGTATTGAGATTAAGGGCGTGTGTCTCCAATGCTAGCTGTATCCTTGAACACACAGAGATCTACCTAGCTCTGCTTACCAAGTGCTGGGATTAAAGGCGTGTACCACCACCGCCCTGGCTTTCGCTATGGCTTGTTAATAGCTCTGACCCCTAGGCAACTTTATTTATTAACATACAAATAAAATCACATTTCAGTACAAATAGAATACCACTATAGACATGGTGCTGGAGAAGGAGCTGAGAGTTCTACATCTGGATCAGCAGGCAACAGGAAGTGAATGGCTTGAGCTTCTAGACCTCAAAGCCCACCTCCTACTGACACACTTCTTCCAACAAGGTCACACCTCCTAATAGTGCCACTCCCTAGGACCAAGCATTTAAACACATGAGTCTTTGGTGGCCTTTCCTATTCAAACCACCACACTGGGCTACATGAGACCATTTCAAAAATTATATAAACAGAGACACACAGAGGGAAGCATTTATCAAGAATTTAATGATGATTAAATAAAGTAATACATATAAAATATATACTATATTTTACTATTCAAGAAGGGCAATAACTGTATGTATTTCAGCCAAATATTCATAGTGTTTTAGTCAGAAATGGTAATACCTAATTATAAAAGCTCAGTTTAGTTTGGTGACATTGATTAACACAATGCATTCGGAGTTTTGGTGAAAACTTTTTACTAATTAAAGAAAAAAAAACAGAAGCAAACATGAATAGGTCTTGATAGACTTGAGTATTGGTTTAAAGAATGCTCCTTGGAACAAGTTTAAATTGGTCTTACACCAAGGTGAAATTTATAGGCATTTCTAGAATTAGTGTAGTTTTAATGTTTTCTCACTAGTTGCTTTCATCTTTTTAACTTATTATTTTATGTATGGGTATTTTGCCTTTGTGTATGGTTGTGTACCACTTGTGTGCCTGGTTCCCATTGAGGCCAGAAGAGGGCATCTGGTCACCTGGAACTGGACTTGCAAATGGTTGTGAGCTGCCATGTGGAATTGAGCCCAGGTCCTAGAAGAGCAGCCAATACTTTTAACCATGAAGCCATCTCTCCACCCCTACTTTTACCCTGGAATGTGCATAGCTTCTGTGTCCTGAGTCTTTTAAGTTTCAGCTGTATTATTATTATTGTCTGGCTGCCTGTACCTGTGATCTTACCTTGTCCTCAAGTACCCCGAGTGAAGGCAGCTCTAGAGTAGTTTCCCCCTTAGTTAGAAATTGCCACATGGTCCTAACAGCTTTAGAAATCAATGTGGACGATTGGCTAGACATGTCCTTTCTTTGGACCTGTATTCCTTATTTCAGATCCTATCAACAGAAAAAGCCTACTAATTTCTTCAAATTTCCTATTTACTGTCTGAACAGTATCTTGTTTATTTGTTTTTTGGACAGGGTCTCTATTATGTAGCTCTAGATGTTCTGGAATGTACTTTGTATACCAGGCTGGCCTCAAACTCATAGAGATCTACTTGCCTTCAACCTCTGAACAGTATCTTAACTCTGCCAATCTTCCAAAGTAATGGTACTGGTCTCAAGCATTCTCTCTCAGTTAGCATCCCTAGTCTAGGTACCACCTCCTACTTTCTGAGTTGGCTTTCCTGGCTTATGACTACACTGTCTGATATACTTGAAAAAATTATTTACATGTTTTATTTTAAATCTGAAAGTAAGGATAAAGGTAATTGCCAAGGAGGAAGTATAATAACAAAGCACACATAAGAAACTCATAGGAGGGGCTGGAGAGATGGCTCAGCAGTTAAGAGCATTTATTGCCAGTCCAGAGGACCCAGATTCAATTACCAGCACCCACACAGTATCTCGAAACAGTCTGTAACTCCAGTTCCAGGTAATCAGATGCCCTCTTCTAGCTTCCAAAAGCATCAGAGGTTGCCATCCATTGTCATCTTCAGTTGCTCTCCACTTAATTTCCCTGAAGCAGGGTCTGTGACTAAATCCAGAGCCTGCCAAGTGCCCCGGGAACCTTGCCTCCACTCCACAGGGCCGACATGAGCAGTGGATGCTGGTGACCAGAACTTGTGCAGCAAACACTTCCTACTATGAGCCATCTCCCCCCCTCCTCTTCAGTTATCTTTATAGATACTTTGACCTAAAAGCTATTACTCCAATATATCAATGAAATTACATTCCGTATGTTCCACTTAAGACTGCAGGAATATCAACGTAACCAGTGAAATTCCAGCTGTTAAGGATAAATTAATGGAAAAAAGAAATGGAAATGGCCATGTCTTGTAGAAATGCGTTCACCAAAGAATAAAGATCAGCAATCCTTAATTTGGTTTGTTTGAAAGCAGAAACTCACAGTCATTGCTTATGGCAGTATAAGTTGGTACAGATCTGGGAGGCAGTTTGGCAATGTGTATCAAAGTCCTAAGTGTCTCTACTCTCAGTAAGTTTACCCTAGGGATTTATTCTATGAATAATTAGTATTTCAGTTACAAAAATTAACAGTGTCACTATATGGTTAGATCTGCCTTGAAAAAAAAAACCTGGAAAAACTGTATGGTATGAAGTAATGCCAGTAATTATGACAAATAGGTGAAAATATAGATAATTTAAAATATATATATGTGTGTATATATATATATTATATATATATATATTAGTAGTATGTCATTTTTAAGTAGCTTTAGTGTGCAGGAGAGATTTTCCAACAACTTTTTGTCTTAAAATAATTTCATTCTCCCTGGAGTTGCAGAGACCCCAAGAAGCAGTTCCCTTCTGCAATAGGTTGCTTATTGGTTTCAGTCAGCAGTGAGGCCTGAGGCTCCTCACTTGTCTCATTTCCCAGACAAACCCCCTGAGCCTCTTTTAACAGTTAAGTTATTAACATTTTTAATAAGACTCCCTCCACTTTGGGAAGTATCTGTAGTTCCCTTAAGATTGTGGACAATTATCTTAACTGCTTTGTAGATTTCGTATTTTTTCTTTTAAGTTATTAAATGTTTTCCTGTATTGCTCTAAAGATACTTTAAAGTTATTAATATGGTCACCTCTTAGAATTTGATAGAATCTTGAATTCCATATTCTTATCTACTCTTGTAAATATAACAGTAGTCTGTGCCTAAGCTCTTTCTCTCTTCCAGTCTTCCTTCCATAGCTCTGGAACAATTTCCTAGGTCATTGTAGTTTTTCCCAGTTTTGAATCATTTTAAAATGTTGATAACCATGTAATTTCTCATTGTGCTGTGTATTTAATGAGGGGTTTGTTTGTGCACATGCAGAGTGGCACACACACACACACACACACACACACACACACACTCACACAACAAAAAACAAGGGTCACTAGGGCTCTTTTGATTTGGGAGGGATAGATAAGAAACTCTAGGAATCAACTGAAGTGCTTTTAGAGCCTGTCTAAAGTTTAACTCAGTGGTAAAGGTACTTCCCACCAAGTCTGACAGCCTGAGTTCAACCCACACAATGGAAGGCAAGACTTGATGCCTGCAAGTTGTCCTCTGACCTCCACACACAAATACACAAAAAATTAAGTGTAAATTTTTAAATTTTAACTGCTATTAAAATGGTGGCATACAAAATGAAGGAATGGAAGTTGGTAATTTCTCTTCAGAACTAACAAGAGTTAAGGCATTTCCCCATGTGACTGTAACAGTGTCCGCTATATGTTTTTGCCAGATTCATTTACAAACTTAGTTTTTGTCAAAATCACAAAGGGACATTTCATTTTAGAAAAATAAGAAAAAAGAGAATGGAACATATGCCAAAGATTGTGAGTTAATTTTGAAAGTAAAGATTTTTAAAGATTTTTAAAGCATTTTCATTTTAATACTCTCCCCTCCCCCAAAAACCCTATTGGGGAACAGGGGAGAAACTACTAATGGTTTTCAAGCATTTGGGCCAGGTCAATAACTGGGAAAATGAGTGTGCTGTGTATGCATACCAACCAGTAGGCACAAACCACACACACAGACCAGAAACTTTCACATTTTAGGAGACACACACACACACACACACACACATTCATTAGTTTTGTAGACAACAGAAGTAGTTGTTTGTGATGGCTAGTTTGTTTTGTTTTGTCAACTTGGTGCAAGCTAGTTATCTGAGAGGAGGGAACCACATTGAGGAAATATCCCCATAAGACTGGCCTGGAGGCAAGTCTGTGGGGCATTTTCTTAAGTGGTGATTTATGTGGGAGGGCCCAGCCCATATTGGGTGGTGCCACTGCAGTGCTGTTGGTCCTGGAGTGTAAGAAAGCAGGCTGATAGCCGGGCAGTGGTGGCGCACGCCTTTAATCCCAGCATTCGGGAGGCAGAGACAGGTGGATCTCTGTGAGTCTGAGGCCAGCCTGGTCTACAGAGTGAGATCCAGGAAAGGCGCAAAGCTACACAGAGAAACCCTGTCTCGAAAATAAACAAAAAAAGAAAGCAGGCTGAGCAAGGCATAGGGAGCAAGCCAATAAGCAGTGTTCCTCCATGACCTCTGCCTCAGTCCCTCCCTTTAGGTTCCTGCCCTGCTTGCATTCCTGCCCTGACCTCCCTCAGGGACAGACTGTTCCCTGGAAGTGTAAGATGAAATAAACCCAGTGCTCCACAAGAGGCTGTTGGTCATGGTGTTATCACAGCAGTAGAAACCCTAAGTAGTGTTGGTAATATGAATACACTTCATTCTCCCTATTAAATCAGTTTTGCAGATAATACTGAATATTGGTAATGACATTACTAATGTATTATAAATTAGCAAAAACTCATTAAGATGAGTTTGATATTTTTGTTTGTTTGTTTGTTTTCAAGACAGGGTTTCGCTGTGTAATAGTCCTAGCTGTCCTGAAACTCACAAACACCCACCAGTCTCAGCCTCCCAGATGCTGGGATTAAAGGCATGGGCCACCACTGACAGGCTGAATTTGGCTTTTAAAATGTGAGAATCTTAAGTGAAAGTTCTATTTCTGGAAAACAAATTTTTTTCATTTATTTGTTTTATATGTATGGATATTTTGCCTGTGTGTACGTCTGTACACCATCTACAAACCTGGTGTCTTCACAGGCCGGAATAGTGTTGGATCCTCTAGAACTTGAGTTACAGTTATGAGCTGCAATGTGGGTGCTTGAGGATCAAACCTGGGTCCTCAGGAAGAGCAGCCAATGAGTACTCTTAACCACTAAGCCATCTTTCCAATAATGGTTTCTAGAAATCATCTTAACAGAATCTCAGACAAATTTATATGCAGCAGTGATTTTTTTTTTGTACTGAAGTACTTCTTATTGCTTATGATAGTTAAAATGGAAGCATCCTAAATGTTGAACTTTAATGTAATTATTATAAGTTGTACTTTAGCAATGTAAAATATGATGGACCCATTACTTGTAATGTTCTTTTAAAAATAGTGATGTGGGAAAGCAGTTACAATGTACTGTTATGCTAAGAGGTGAAATATTTCTAGATAGTGGGATTATTGATATTTTCAACTTTAATACTGTATTCCCTCATTTATAGTAAGAATGTATCTTTCCAATTAAAATGCTTTCTTAAAATGCAAGTTATTATGTTTTATACTTTAACAGTTTTATGTAGTGTTATTAAAATAACAATGATTGACACTTAAAACTATGCAAACTATTTTTACCCTAAAGACAAAAGTTTTACTGGTTCAAGGAATTTTATCTTAAAACGTGTTGAATTTAAACCAAAACAATTAATTTTGGGACAACTTTCCTTTTCCTACTAGAAGTTGAAGACTTATTTTCTTCACTTAAACATATCCAACACACTTTGGTTGATTCTCAGAGCCAGGAGGATATTTCACTGCTTTTACAACTTGTACAAAACAAAGACTTTCAGAATGCGTTCAAGATACACAATGCTGTCACAGTGCACATGAACAAGGCCAGTCCTCCATTTCCTCTTATCTCCAATGTACAAGACCTTGTACAAGAGGTACGTGTCTAAACATCTTGTTGACATCCACAGGGTAGTGATTAGTCACAGTGAAGCAGACTGTTGGCAAGGCTGATGTGATTATTGTCTGAGGTAATTGATAGTGGTCACCTGCTAAGATACTGCAATGGGAAATGAGAAAAAATTGCTGCATGCATTATGTTCTGAAAGTATTTATAACCTAGTTAATACTGATCAGGTAGAGTTAATTTTATATATAAAATGAGTATAGATGGTAGCAAATGTTTCAACTTTAATGCATTCAGTATGGTTTTATTTAACCTTTCATTATATATTATAAACTCAGATAAAATAATCCCTAATAATCAGGGATTATAAATATATAACTCTTGAAGATACATTGCTGATAATTGGGGGATTTTTCTTATGAAAATAGTACAAATGTTGCAGATTATTAATTTTTATTATTTATTTTATATGTTGATATGTTTCATCAGCATGTATGTCTGTGCACTCCATGAATGCAATGCCCATAGAGGCCAGAAGAAGGTGTCTGGTCCCCTGGGATTAAAGTTACAGGCAGTTGTTAGCTGTCATCTGGGTGCTGGCAATTAAACCCAAGTCCCCTGGAAGAAGAGCCCCTGCCCTAATCACTGACCATCTCTCCAGCCCATATTATCCAGTTCTACTGCTTAAAAAAGTTTCTTTTGTTAACATATTGCTTTTAAATTCTAGGTTCAAATGCTAGTTGATGTTCAGTGTTTAATATGTCCCCAAGCATCTTTCACATTGAAGGTTTTAAAGCATTATGAATAAGCTCTGATTTTGGGATAGTATACATTCTGTCATTATTATAGAATTGCAGGTTATTTTAATCTTACAAAAAATAGTTCTGAAAACATCAAATAAAATGTACTTCTTTGAGTCTGCATAAAATACAGAAAAGGGACTGGGAGCAAGTACAATTTCTAAAAAAAACAAAACAAAACAAAACAAAAAAACCAAAAAACAACAACAACAACAAAACCGTAGTAGTAGTCTTTGCTTTTAATAACTGAAAATGTAAGTTAAGGGCTGGTGAAATGGCTCAGCAGGTAAAGACACTTTGCACCAAGCCTGATATCCTAAATTTGATCTCTGGAACAAACATGGTTGAAAGAAAGATTCAACTCCTACAATTTGGCCTCTGATCACATGTGTGCCATCGCATGTATGCACCCACATATGCACACACACAGAGAAAATAAATATACTAAAAATTAAATATTTATGTATGTATCATTGAAGGGCTGGAGATGGCCCTCAGTGGTGGAGGGCCCTCGATTCCATCTCTAGCATTGCCGTAAAGAAAGTGAACAAAACCTCAGTTAACATTTACTACTAAGTGATAAGTAATAAAGACTTCGAAAAATTGAAAATATTACGATCCCGATTAAATCTTTGATAACCTAATTCTTAGACATTAATAAACAAGCAAATTTTGTGGTTGTTATGCTTTTTTTTAAAGAAAAGACTGGTAACTTGAATTTCATGAAATAAACTTTTGCTTATCCAAAAAACATCTATGAGTAAAATGTAAGTCAACATATCAGGAAATAGAATTTGATTTTTATTTTGAAATACTGGTGCTTGCGTGCGTGCGTGCGTGCGTGTGTGTGTGTGTGTGTGTGTGTGTGTGTGCGTGTGTGTGTGTTAGCATGATCACAGGGATTGTGGGAAGACAGTGTGGCATATGTGTGCAACAGTGGTTTAATGGTGGACCCTAAGGGCATGAGCAATGCCAGGGCTGGGAACAAGGTAAGACTCAGGGAATACTTAATGCCAAGGTTCTTAGACTCGATCCTGTTAAGTGGCTGAGAAAGGCAGTGAGGATGACAGTGGTCGTTTTCTGTTTTATAATTGAATATCAAATCAAAATAGTTATGCAATATTCTGATCCAGTTTGAACAGCATGATCTCATTTAGTAAAATAGGTGTAGAGTTATCCACCAGGGCTGAGGATAGAGCTCAGTGCTAGAGTGCTTGCCTAGCATGTGTGAGGCCCTGAATTCAGTCCTAAAGCACTGTACAAAAACAAACAAAAAGGATGCATAATTGCCCCTCTATGTCATTGGGCTGTACATCCTCAGATTCAGCCTAGTTTGCTAAAAGAATTTAAATCTGTACTGAACACAGACTTTTTTTCCTTGTTATTCCCTACACAATATTACACAACTCTTACATTATATTAGGTATTATTACTAGGGGAAAAATTTAAAGTATATGGATGGAAAAGTATGTTAGTTACACGCAGATACTCTGCCTTTTTGTAGAAGAAACTCAAGTAATTATGGATTTGGGTATGGAACAAGAGTTCCTGTAACTAATTCTGTGCGATACTGAGGAGTAACTGTATACATAGAGTGCTGGTATGTCCTCGGTGCTGTGTGTATGTCCAGTTTTATTGAGATATAGTTTGCATTTATTAAAAACTGGTGTTTTGTGGTTGGTTCAGTGTAAATATCTGTGTATACACCTGTGCAATCTACCATCTGCCAGCAAGTTACTAAAACATCCACCATCCACAGAGCTCACTCAAGGCCTGAACAGACAGTAATCATCTCTTCTACTCTTTTGCCCCTTTGTCATAGCTAATCTGCTTCCTGCTTTACTAATCTGCCATTTATGAACATGTCAAATAAATAGACAGTATTTATTCTTTTGTGTCTGCATTAGTTATTTTTCTTGTCAGTGTGCTAAGTACCTGACAAGAAGCAGCTTCAATAGGTATGTTTGGGCTCACAGGATTTGGGAGGACATAGCTTATCCTGGTTGGGAAGGTGAAACATTGAGGTAGCTCATTGTGGCAGAAGGAGTGTAGGACAGCTGGCTATAACCCATGACACATACCCACAGAAACCATCAGCAGCACACTGCCTCACAAAACAGCACCCCCACTTGAGGATCACATGTTCAACAGCATGAGCCTATGGGGTAATTCCACATCAAACCATGACAGTTGTCTGAGGTCCTCTGCCTAGTGTGATCTTGAGATTCATCTCTTGTGCATGTATCAAGTTGAACCCAACCAACACTTCACACATGGAAGGCACATTACCATTCACCCAAGTTCCAGCCTCCGTAGTTCGTAATGTTTTCTGAGTAGTATTCTATTGTGTGGCTATCCCACAGTGTTTAGTCGCTTAAACTTGTTGAGAGAGACTTGTTATTTCCTATTACTGATTCATTTAAAATTTATTTTTACATTTTTTTGTTTATTGTGGAGTGTGAGTGTGGAGCTCAGAGCAAAACTTTGAGGAGTCAGTTCCCTCTTCCACCATGCGAATTCTGAGAATTGAACTTGGGCTGTCAGGTTGGTGGAAGGTGTCTTTACCTACCCACTGAACCATCTTGCCAACTTTCTGGTTACTGATCCTCAGATATGTGGTGTGGTGGTATCTTGTTTTAATTTGCATTTACATCATGATTGCTGACTATTTTTACACAGTTATTGGCCATTTCTCTGTCTTTACTATTTGGTCAGATGTTTTCACTGTGAAAGATTTGCAGTTTTGAGTTTTTAATATATTCTGGTTATAGGTTGGTGGGAAGGGGCCAGTAACATATAAGAATAGTCCTTCAATTCCTTTAGCCTTGTAAATCCAGCTGATGATGTGTACTGACACTAGAAAAGATAATATCTGGACTATTAGAGAAAGTAGGTAGAGAAAGGGGTATTTATCAGAGTTCTAGGTTTTTGTTTGTTTTAGTTTTTCGAGACAGGGTTTCTCTGTGTAACAGTCCTGACTGTCCTGGAACTCATTTTGTACAACAGGCTGGCCTCGAACTCCCTCACAGAGATCTGAATGCCTCTGCCTCTTAAATGCTGGGATCAAAGGTGTGTGCCACTACTGCCCAGCCTAGTTTTTTTTTTTTTTTTTTTTTAAAGAAAAATTTCAGAGATGTTTAGGAACTGACTTAAAAGTAGAAACAGGGAAATAGTGTTGCACATAGAATATTATTATTGAGTTGATTTGTAGCTTTTATAAAGTCTTGATTCATTATTAATTCAAAACTGTCTTTCTCTCTCAGAATTGCTTTCTCCAGCAGTCAAAAGGTTATTTTGTAGCTAGAGTTTTCCTGCCTGGCCCACGGTCAGGATAAATCTCTCTCACCTGCCAGTCCCACAGCCGCTCAGACCCAACCAAGTAAACACAGAGACTTATATTGCTTACAAACTGTATGGCCGTGGCAGGCTTCTTGCTAACTGTCCTTATATCTTAAATTAATCCATTTCTACAAATTTCTACCTTGCCACGTGGCTCGTGGCTTACCAGCATCTTCACATGCTGCTTGTCCTGGCGGTGGCTGGCAGTGTCTCCTTCCACCTTCCTGTTCTTTTCTCCTCTCTGTTAGTCCCGCCTATACTTCCTGCCTAGCCACTGGCCATTCAGTGTTTTATTTATTGACCAATCAGAGCAACACATTTGCCATACAGAACATCCCACAGCATTTTTTGGTCAGGGATTATAAATTTTAAGTTAACTTAGTGTAGTAGTTTTCATGAAGTTTCAAAAGGAAAGCACTGTCTTGTAGTTTCTAGGTACCAAAACTGGGGACAGGGTAGTTTTCGGCATTTTGTTTGTTTGTTTGTTTGTTAGGCAGTATTTCACTGGTTAGCCCTGGCCTACCTGGAACTCACAGGGATCCTCCCTCTTGCCTGTGGAGTGAGGAGAATTAAGCATACACCACCACACCCAGTAGTATCACAGTATTTTGGGGTGTGTGTGTGTGTGTGTGTGTGTGTGTGTGTGTACGTGTGAGTGTATATGTGGGTGCTTGCAGGGAACAGAGGAAGGCATCCGATCCCCTTGATGTGGAGTTACAGGTGGTTGTGAGCTGCCAGCTTTGGGTGCTGGGACTCCAACTCCAATCCTTTACACGAATAGCAAGTGCTCTTCACTGTGGAGCCACCTCTCCAGCTCTTCCCACTGCTTTGCTATGCTTGTTGTGGTAAAATTGGTCCTCATCTTATCATCTGATAGGTTTAATTGGAGAATTGCTAATCACATACCTGTAAAGGATAAAGAATTCCTGCTCTAATCATTGATTACTCTGATGATTTCACTAACAGTGAAAATTTTGGTTTGTAATCCACATTGTTACAGTGTACCATTTCGGAGTGGCTGTGGGGTTTAGAGGACAAAGGCAAAAAAGAGGCATAGACAGTAAGGGCATACAATAACATCTTTGAGAGAAAGTAATGTACAGAGAAACATACCTACCTCCGGAGTCATTGGTAAGATTGAATTGCAAATAAGTGGACTTAATTTTTAGTTCAAGTAACTAGAAACCAAGGAAATAGGAAAGCCTAATTAAATTTCTTAATAGGAAGAATAGATAATCATTACATTAGAAGCTGGTTCTCTGCAAAGGATGGGAAAGTAGACAACACCTATGGTAAGTTAAGCCATCCAGCATTGTTAGGAAAGACAGAACACAAATGCAGACACAGATTGGGGGCATCTAGTCAGTCTTTGAAGAGCCTCACATGATGGAGGTGAGCCTGCCTAAGACACAGGAGCCTCAAAAATGTATCATGACTGTGGGAGTTTATCTTAAGAACACATTGTCCAATGTCACTACGTTTATCTTGTAAGTCTATAACTTTAAATTGACATCTCAGATTTTTAATGTAGTTCTTAAAACATAGGATAGGACTTTAATCCCAGCACTCGGGAGGCAGAGCCAGGTGGATCTCTGTGAGTTCGAGGCCAGCCTGGTCTACAGAGCGAGATCCAGGACAGACACCAAAACTACACAGAGAAACCCTGTCTCAAAAACACATAGGCTTTAAAATCTCTAAAGTAGCATGGTAACTAACTGGTAAGCAGGTATATGTCATACCATCCTTAATGTACTTTATGCTATGTTGGGAGAAGCTTTGGAAATTGAAATGGCTCATTTGTAGATGGAAGTACCATATTTGGAGAATGCTTTCAAAAATGTAATTTTTTATTTTATTTTATTTTATTTTTCCGAGACAGGGTTTCTCTGTGTAGCTTTACGCCTTTCCTGGAGCTCACTTGGTAGCCCAGGCTGGCCTCGAACTCACAGAGATCCGCCTGCCTCTGCCTCCCGAGTGCTGAGATTAAAGGCGTGCGCTACCAATGCCCGGCCAAAAATGTAATTTTTACCCATAACAAAATCGAAAGATCTGTGGGAAAGAGTTTTTTTATTCATATATTTGTTTAGTGTTTTTCTTCACTATAAGTGCTTTTTGCCATTTTGATTCTCACTTAAAAATCAAAATACTAGGCTGGAGAGATGGCTCAGAGGTTAAGAGCACTGACTGCTCTTCCAGAGGTCCTGAGTTCAATTCTCAGCAACCACATGGTGGCTCACAACCATGTTTAATGAGATCTGGTGCCCTCTTCTGGCCTGCAGTCATACATGCTGTATACATAATAAATAAATCTTTTAAAAAAAATTGAAAGTACTACATTACATGGATGCTGCTGTTAATTCCTATGAATCAGAAAAAAAATTTTTTTTTTAATTTCTTAGGTACAAACTGTCTTAAAGCCAGTCCATCAGAAGGAAGGACAAGAATTAACTGCTTTGTTAAATGCTCCACATATTCAGGTAAAGAAAGCACAGAACATTGTATATGTTTCTAATATTTGTGTTTGTAACTTCACTGCAAAGTAATTATTGTTGGGTTATATATTTTCATATGTAAAACTATCCAAATCATGTTTTTAAATAGCTTATTTTAAAACTGGGCAAAAATTCCTTGCATGATTATCTTGCATTTTAAGCCCTTAAGGACTTGATCATAATACTATGTGTATGAGAGAACTAAGTCTTACTACAGTTGTGTTCTTCCTTAAAATACTGTGGGTTTCTTTGAAACAGGCACTGTTACTGGCCCATGATAAGGTTGCTGAGCAGGAAATGCAGCTAGAGCCCATTACAGATGAGAGAATTTATGAAAGTATCGGCCAGTATGGAGGAGAAACTGTAAAAATAGTTCGTATAGAAAAGGCTCGTGATATTCCATTGGTAAGTGTTCCCATGTCTGATCTGAGATGTTTTTCTATACAAAGGTCTCATATGGTGCACAGCTGAAGATCCTGTTATGTTCCTGGAGAGTTTTCTCCTCGTGGGTTAATTAGTTGGAGTTCTAATATGCTCTTGCTCAAAACCCTTAATGGTTGAAAAACAAATTTCATTATCTTTTCTCATTCATGATATAGTGAAAATAATAGCTTATAAAATACCTATTGAGGATCAAGAAGAGATAACTAATTTTCTTCCAACTTACTCTTTACAACTACAGCTAGAAAATCTAATCTTTGGGAGCTAGGTAGATGGCTTAATTGGAACATGCTTGATATCCAAGCATGAGGACCTGGAGAGGACCAAGATGATGGCATGTGTCTGTGATCCCAACTTTCTCAGAGACAAGCAGACTTCTCTGGAGCCTAGCCACCAGCCTAGCCAAATCAGTTAGCTCTGGGTTTAGTGACCTTGTCTCCAAATATGAGAGTGATTGAGGACTTCTGGGGCGTGCACAAACGAGCATGCACACGCAAATACACACAAATAGAGCAATAAAAATATTTTATTTATTCATCTATCTATTTATTTATTTATTTTTCTATTATCAGCTTGATACAGTATAAATTCTTATCCTAATAGTGAAATGTTTGATTGAGGCTTGCCCAGTAATTGAGTAAAACCAAAACCTATTATAAGCCTCAGTCATCCTAGGGTCCCCCCTGCTATATAGCCTCCCTGGTTCTGTGGGTTGCAGTTCGATTGTTCTTTGCTTTATATCTAGAATCCACTTATGAGTGAGTACATACCATGTTTGTTCTTCTGGGTCTGGGTTACCTCACTCAGGATGATATTTTCTAGTTCCATCCATTTGCCTGCAAATTTCATGCTATCATTGTTTTTCTCTGCTGAGTAGTACTCCATTGTGTATATGTACCATATTTTCTTAATCCATTCTTCAGCTGACAGGCATCTAGGTTGTTTCCAGGTTCTAGCTATTACAAATAATGCTGCTGTGAACATAGCTGCGCATGTATCTTTGTGGTATGATTGAGCATTCCTTGGGTATATGCCCAAGAGTGGTATGACTGGGTCTTGAGGTAAATCGATTCCCAATTTTCTGAGAAACCGCCATACTGATTTCCACAGTGGTTGTACAAGTTTGCATTCCCACCAACAGTGGAGGAGTGTTCCCTTTGCTCCGCATCCTCTCCAGCATAGACTGTCATTAGTGTTTTTGATCTTAGCCATTCTGATACGTGTAAGGTAGTATCTCAGAGTCATTTTGATTTGCATTTCTCTGATGATTAAGTATGTTGAGCATTTCTTTAAATGTCTTTCAGCCATTTGTGATTCTTCTTTTGAGAATTCTCTGTTTAGCTCTTTAGCCCATTTTTTAATTAGATTGTTCAGTATTTTGATGTCTAGTTTCTTGAGTTCTTTAGAGATCAGTCCTCTGTCAGATGTGAGGTTGGTCAAGGTCTTTTCCCATTCTGTAGGCTGTCTTTTTGTCTTATTGACTGTGTCTTTCGCCCTATGAAAGCTTCTCAGTTTCAAGAGGTCCTATTTATTAATTGTTGTGCTCAGTGTCTGTGCTGCTGATGTTATATTTAGGACTTCTGGGGCATGCACACACAAATACACACAACATACACACACAACATACACACACAAATAGAGTAATAAAAATAATTTTTAAAAAGAATGTATAAGCAGTTTATGTAACTAGTTCCTTCCAGGAGAATAAAAAGGAAAGTTATGACAATGTTAAAGTAAGTTCATAAGAAAATTATTCATTGTGTGTATGTGTATGTGCTAGAGTATATGTATGTGTACCACATACATGCAGGTACGTGAAGATGCCAGGAAAAGGAATTGGTTTTGGAATTACAGGGGTTTATGAGCTGTCCAGTGTGGGTGCTGGGAACAAAACTGAGGTCCTTTGAAGGAACAGCAAGAGCTATTAACCACTGAGCCCCAGAAAATAAGTTTTATCTTGTATCTTACATTTCTAGCTTTTGAGTGTATATTTTTTCACTGTTCCTTGAATTTGTATAATAAATATTAGTATTTAATACATTTTAATGTGAGATGGCTGCAGCTGTATTTAACATTTGCATAATTAACCATATTGTTATTTATCCCTTAATTGTATTTTGAATTTTAAGAAATTCTTTATAGTTAGGCACTGTGTTTATTAATTATGCCTAGATGTTTTCTAGTTGTTGGAATAGGATCCAGAAGAAAACAATTACCATTTTATGTCTTTAAACACTGAGTACATTTTTCTGTTATTATATGCTCCAGAAATCTCTGTGATTTCAGAATTTTAATGAATAAAGTATTTCTGAAGCAGAAAATGTTTGGGGGGATGCTTTGCTTTCATGTATAATTACAGTTATTACTGTTGCAATGTGAGTAAATTTATTCTCAAGATAAATTAAAGGCTAGTTTTATTAGATTAAATAAATAGAATTTAAAAGTGAAATGCTTAACAAAAATTACATTTTTATGTTTAAATTAGATGTTGGGTGTTTTTAGGGTGCCACAGTTCGTAATGAAATGGACTCTGTCATCATCAGCCGGATAGTGAAAGGAGGAGCTGCAGAGAAGAGTGGACTCCTACATGAAGGCGATGAAGTTCTGGAGATCAACGGCATTGAAATTCGGGGGAAAGATGTCAATGAGGTTTTTGACTTGTTGGTACGTTCAGACTGTAGAGTAATAATCGATTCATTTGAAAACCTGTCTTGCTATTAAACTTAGAAAGGATTATTTCAGAGCACTGAGTATAAGATAGTCTTTAGCCTAACTTTACAGTATTTGTCAATTTCTGTTATTTTTGGGTTTAGGTTTGTTTATTTACTTTGCACTTTATTATAACAAATTTATTTTTCCTTTTATTTTTTAAAAATTTGTTTTTATTTTATGCGTATCTGTACACCCTGTGCATGCCTGGTGAATTAAATTAAAATTCAGTTTCTCATTCTCACTAGCTACAATTGACCAAGATTTATTGTGTAGTTAATGGCTGTCATCTTGAGAGATGGCCACAGCACATATCTGTTGAGCAAATTCTATTGGGCAGTGCTAGTATAATCAGGTACTCACTTCTAATTACCTTTATAAAAACAGTTTTTTAAGATTTATTTATTTTATGTGTATAAGTGTTTTGTTTTCATGTATGTATGGCTCCATGTACATGCCTGATACCTGAGAAATTCTGAAAAGGCATTAGATCCCCTGGAACTAGAGTTACATATGGTTGTGAGCCACCCTATGGGTACTGGAAATCAAACCCAAATTCTCTGCAAGAGCTACAAGTGATCTTAGTTGATGAACCATCTTTTTCTCGTTCTCTTTCTTTGTTTTCTTTTTTCTTGCTTTCTTTTTCTTCCTCCCTCCCTCCCCCTTCCTTCCTTCCTTTCATTCATTCATTCATTCATTCATTCATTTCGTATGAAATTCTGGCTGTCCTGGAACTCATTATGTAGACTAGACTGGCCTCGAACTCACAGAGATGCACCTACCCATGCCTCCTGAGTACTGGGATTAAAGTCATTTGCTGCCACACTCAGAATAATTGTCTTTTTGAGAACAATTTTTGATCATATTGTACAGAAGTATAAATTATGATTTTTCTCTTTGGAGATAAGGTATCACTCTTAATCTAGGCTGAGGTAAAACTCACTGTGTAGCCTAGACTGACCTTTTTGGTGATTCTCCTCCCATGGCTTCTTAAGTGCTGGCATTAGAAGCATCAGCCAGTACTCCCAGAGACAAACAGTGTTTATATCCTTAATTATTTAGCATCAGTTGTTACAATAGTATGTCTACTGCCTGCTGATGTCTATTGTAAAAGCTAGAAAATATCCATATCTTCACTTCCACCAAATCTTAGCCCATTGCTCTGGTGGAGCAAAGTGTCATTGGGTGTCACTTATAGCCCATTTCATTGGTGGGTGTCTTAGGTTGAGCATTGTTTCCTGTTTTGTTATGACCAAAATTTGTGGTGATTGCTGTCTAGGCTGGGTATGTCTGAAAACAGCTAGTTCTGTACTGACCAGTAATTATGAACCTAGCTATACAACTCAATACAGTAAACAGTAGAACAGAAAGACTAAATCTGGGAAAGACAGCATCTGAGAATGGAAAATGTTTTCCTGGAGGACTGGGATCTTCCTGTTTAGGGAGTGTAATCATAAGATAGTAGAATGATTTTTATAAAGATTTCTAAAGTAGTTTAACCTTTCTGTTACAGTCTGATATGCATGGTACTTTGACATTTGTTCTGATTCCTAGTCAACAAATCAAGCCTCCTCCTGCTAAAGAAACTGTAGTAAGTAACTTTTAAATATTTATTATTTATTGTTCCTTGACATCTACTTTTCTGTATCAGAAACTTCACTGAATATAGAGTGATAAGTAAAAATAGAGAAATTGGGTGATTTTATTAGAATAAGTATAAAATATCAACATTTAAAATGTAGTAAACTCTGAACTTTTTAAAAGTAAAATATACAACATACTTCAGTCTCAGAATTTTTGATATTCTTGACATTGATGTTTACAGTTATAATTGACTTTAGCTCAGTAACATTGAGGAGAAAGGTACTTTTACAAATATATGTAACTCATTACTTTAGTGTATTGCTGCATGTTAAATATTTAACTCAGCTCTATTAAATGATAGACTTGATTACTGTACAACCCAACAATTTCTATTAAGTATATATTGAAGATAATTGGAAACATATATTCATAGAACAACTTGCACATGAATATTCATGCAAGTATTATTTGTAAGAGCTAAAAAGTTAAAAAAAAACTTAAAAATAGCTACCAGCAACATCAGAAAATATAGTGTAGTTCGTCTGTACACTGAGATATTATTTGATTTAAAAAAAAGGGCTAAAGTGTGAGTATATGCTACAACAAAGATGAACTTGGAAAACTTATGCCAGTCAAAAGGCCTTTACTGGTTCATTTATATACTATCCAAAAATAGGTAAATCTATAGAAACAAAAATTTATCAGTGGTTCCTTAGATGTGCAATTGGGGAATAGGGAGAGAACAGGAATAGTCCTTCATCAGTATTGAATGCAGGAGAGTTAAAATAGTCTACCACTATCGATGGTTAGCCTGCCTCTGAATATACTAAACTCATAAGCTGTGTAGCATATGATTACATCAAATGTCTGTTTTCATATCAAGAATAGAAGGTTCCCTAGGGAACCCTCTTAGGTAAACAGACCCCACTTGCAAATTGGACAAAGGATCTTTACTGTATTTGCAGATAACACCCAATTAAAGAATCACAATGTCATTTGCATCAAAAATCCCAATCTTGAATCCCCTTTAGCCACTATTCGCCTTGTAGTCCACCCCATGTGTAGCAGAAATCTTAGATGGTCTTATTAATAAAATCAAACCTGAACCAGTTATTGGGGTGAAATGCTGGATGGTCAGAGAGACAGAACAAGCCACAGCTAATCTCACCTGGCCAACTTCTCAGCTGGTCTTGTTTCCTCAGACTGGAAGCCTCTGTGTCCTCATATCTGAATGGCTCTCAGCTGAACTGTGCTCCTTGAAAGCCTGAATGCTTAACCAGCCAAATGCTTAACCAGGCCAAATGCCTCGAAGTTTCTGGTCCTCACACCTTATATACCTTTCTGCTTTCTACTACCACTCCCTGTGATTAAAGGCTGGCTTTCTGGGATTAAAGGCGTGTGTCACCATGCTTGGCTGTTTGCAATGTGGCCTTGAACTCACAGAGATCCAGAGGGATTTCTATCTCTGGAATGCTAGGATTAAAGGCGTGAGTGCCACCATTTTCTAGCCTCTGTATCTAGTGGCTGTCTGTTCTCTGACCCCAGATAAATTTATTAGGGTACACAATATTTTGGGGAACATAATACCACCACACTCATGCCCAGCATAAACATTGTCCTCATTTCTAGAAACACTAGTTCTTTGTATTTTATTTTATATAAATGGGTTGCATAGATTTGGGTCAAATATGGTAAGGATATTTTTCCTAGTTGACCATCCTGATTTAGATAATTTAGCAGTGTGGAACGTGCTAGTTATATGCACTTTTAAAAGAAACACTGAGCAACTAAGGCGCAGTTGCCCCAATCATGAAGCCTGCCAGCTATGACAGCCCCGGGGAAATGGACACTTCCATGGGACCTGGTGAGATTAATCTGCCTTTTCTCATAGTGGTGCTTTAGAAGCTGCATACCTTACTGAGGACCACTGTTTTCATAGGTCAAATTGTTTCTATTCTGCTTACCTTGCCCTTTGTTAGCTGTTAACAATAACCCAGCTTGAATACTTTCCTATTTCTTTGTAGTCTACAGAGATATCAACTGATGAGCTTAAGTGAATCCTACCCTAAAGTATTGTTATTTAACTAAATGCCCTTTTAGTTCATTTCTCTGCACTGCTGTAACACGTGTTACATTTGTCTAGATATTTTGCTTTACCATTTTATTTATTCTTGCTCTATTTTTACCCTTTTTATGTTTCAGATCCATGTAAAAGCTCATTTTGACTATGACCCTTCAGATGACCCTTATGTTCCATGTCGAGAGTTAGGTCTGTCTTTTCAAAAAGGAGATATACTTCATGTGATCAGTCAAGAAGATCCGAATTGGTGGCAGGCCTATAGAGAGGGGGATGAAGACAATCAGCCTCTAGCTGGACTTGTTCCAGGTAAGAGACAAGATTGAAAGCATTTGAAGGACTGAGGGCACAACCCAGTGGTAGGACATGTACTTAGCTATACAGAGGCCTGGAATCATAGTCCGTACCATCTTCTCCCCTAATTTACTTGAAGACAGAGATATGAGAAAATGAAGGTTAGTCACCTTGAAAACCTCTTACATTAAAATCTTTTCTACTTGTCTGTATCATTGGTAATAAAGATAGAAATGAAATCATTATCACACATACATACATGAAAACAAAAGGAGAAATTATGAATAATAAATGCCAATGAATATGTATGTTGATGGTGTCTTGGAAGCAGAAAATGAAGAATGCCTACTGCATATTACTTCGAAAGTTAATGTCTAGAATTATATGTCTGATTTGAGATAATCCTCAGTGAGCAGAAGCATTATCCGTCCCAGCATGGTACTTTATATATAGTAATGTTCATTGAAACTTTATTTAAAGTTCAACTATTAGGTTTTCTGATATTTGTCGATTATTTATCTTTTTATAATATGTAATAAATAAATAATACATATGATTAGATTGATAAGCTGGGTCAAAACTTAAACATTTGCAGGCTTGGAGCAGAAAGATGACTCAGCAATTAAGAGTGCATACTGCTCTTTCAAAGGACCCAGATTTGGTCTCCAGTATCCACGTTGCACACCTCCTCCTCTCCTCTCCTCTCTCTCCTCCCCTCCCCCAACATAATTAAAAATAAACCTTTTTTTTTTTTTTTTTTTTTTTTTAAGGACATTTGTAGGCTATATATCTTAGCTGGAATTATTCTTGTGTTGGCAGAAGGGTTTGGAAGGCAGTATGAAAAATTACTTCTAATGTGTTCTCTTTGATTAAAAATATTTTTATCCTTTTATCTTAAATGTTTCACTGTTCTTTCTCTTTGTGTTATTAAGGGAAAAGCTTTCAGCAGCAAAGGGAAGCCATGAAGCAAACCATAGAAGAAGATAAGGAGCCAGAGAAATCAGGTTAGAGACTTACATTTGGTATTAGTAAAAGCAAGAGTCTTGGGTTTTCATCTGGAACCATGTTGAATATACACACTAGAATTATCAAGAAAGAAAGGAGTATGCATTAAAGGAGTACTAGAGGCAAAACTCATTATCTTTTTTTCCCCCCAAGACAGTGTTTCTCTGTGTAGTTTTTGGTGCCTGTCCTGGAACTCTCTCTGTAGTTCCTCAACTCACAGAGATCTGCCTGGCTCTGCCTCCCGAGTGCTGGGATTAAAGGCGTGCACCACTGCCACCTGACCAAAACTCATTATCTTTAGATGTAAGAAAAGATGAAAATATTAGACATCTGTCTACAGTGTGTAATTAATAAAAAATGACAAATGAAAAATAGTTCTGTGAACAGTATGTGTTAAATCTTAGATCAGTTTGAATAGCATTGTTTAAGGAAATAAATACTGTATTTATAACTATTTTTAATTAATCAACAGGAAAACTGTGGTGTGCAAAGAAGAACAAAAAGAAGAGGAAAAAGGTTTTATATAACGCCAATAAAAACGATGGTAAGTTCTAATCTCAGGTATAGCAGGAGTTGCATTTATAACATTTGTAATATTCAATTGTTTCCTGTAAGGTTTTTTTTTCTTACTTAAAGTTTTTACAAAACTATTACTTGTCTCTAACAATTTTCTTTTTTTAAAAAAAATGTGTTTGAAGTGAAATATGAAATTTGTCTACGGTATCTTAAGTCACAAAAGCAGCTCATTCTACAGAGCACACTGCTTACTGGCTAAGGCCTGCACACAGGAATTTTTTTTTTTTTTAATCTTGACAGATTGCTAAGATTAGAAGTTATAAAGTCATAACATCTCTGAAAATGCAGAACTCAGTTAACACTGGGTTTCTGTTCCCAGGGACAGCAGTTTTCTGTACTGACTGACAGCTATGGCCCTGACTGGGGCACCTACAATCTAGGTCAGCTGTCACCACCGCCTGTGATTTTTCTCATTTGCTTGTTTTCTGGACTCATTACCTTTGTGATTGGTCTTCATTGCGTTTAAATTCCTCAGCCCTGCTTTGGTCCACATTAGAAAAACCAAGTCAGAAGCACTACTTTAAAAGCTGCAAGGCTTATTTCTCAAGAATATGAATCATAAATTAAACTACTAAAGAAAAACTTAGGATTATTAAGTATTCTTGTTTATTTGTGTTTTGAGACAGGGTTTCTCTGTGTAGCCCTGGCTCTTCTGGAACTCGCTCTGTAGACCAGGCTGGCCTAGAACTCAACAGAGATGCCTGCCTTTGCTTGCTGAGTGCTGGGATTAAAAGTGTGTACCACCACCGCCCAGGTAGATTATTAGATATTCTATATGATGCTGAATCTAAAATTCAGTCAGCTTTAATAATTGTTTTTCTAAAGCAAGCATCCTTTATACTTGGTATATTATGTAACTAAGAAGAGTCAATAAGTTTTTTATCTTACTGGCTAAAACTGATTAATATCTTTGTTTGCTAGTACATTGCAGATCTAAGTGGGGATGAGCCCTGTTTTCTGTATTTCCTTTTCTTTCTGCCTCCACTCCCAATCTCTCTTTTCGTGAGGCAAGTGTTCCACTGTTGAGCCACGTCCCAGCAGCTCTTATTTTATTTCTTAAAACAGACTCAAGGTGATAAGTGCAGCTCTAGAGCTTCTAGACCGAAGCCCCCAGATGTAGATGAGACTAAGTCTGGAAATCAGAATGTCACCAACGCGACTGTACACGTTAGAAGAAGCTCAGAAGAAAAGTGACTGAGAAAAGTAGCAATGACAATTGCTACTTGAAGCACCTGCTGTGCTCTATAGCAATAAACGATGTACTTTCGTCTCACAGTAAATTTCTTGAGGTTGCAGACCAAGAGATTCAAGTTCAGATATTAAAGTTTCTGTTTAAATTGTTGCAGCTAATTAAACAGTTGAGTTGGAATTTAAACAGTCTAAGCCCCAAATCTGTGCTGGACATGAGCAAGACTTAAAAGGTTCCCTCCCTCAGGAACTTCCTGGTGCCTCATCCTCATGCTGGCTGCTAATTGCCTGCATTTGTTCTGACTTGATGGCTTTGGCTTCATGTGTAGCTTGGGTTTTTAGGATGTCACCCCACTCCTTACAGTTTGTATTTTGAGTCATGATTCTGGATTAAAGGGTAAGTAGTAGAAGTATAATGTATTTTTAACTTGTGTACCTACAGGAAAGCATTCTAGCCCTCTCAGATATACTGGTGGTAGCCACGGTATGCAGATGTTTGTCCATGCTTGCTCTCCATTATAGCTGATCCTAAAAGGAGACCTATTAAGTGGAGTCTATGAAAATGACACATATCTCATAAGCTTATCCCTACAGTCCCCTCTGGTACAGTAATCACTGCAAACTAGTAACTTTTAAATCAGACAGGGTTGGCTTAAACACCTGTAATCCCAGAACTTGGGAGGTTGAGGCAAGAGGATCACCACAAGTTTGAAGCTAGCCTGGGCTACAGAGTAAGCTCCTACCTCAGAAACAAACACACAACAGCACGAACAAAACTTAGCTATTCTATGTAAGAAAGTATATCTTTATGACATGGCATTAATATTAGCTGAAATTCTTAACTCTTTCTTTCCCAAAGATTATGACAATGAAGAGATCTTAACGTATGAGGAGATGTCACTTTACCATCAGCCAGCAAATAGGAAAAGACCTATTATCTTGATTGGTCCCCAGAACTGTGGCCAGAATGAGCTGCGTCAGAGACTCATGAACAAAGAAAAGGACCGCTTTGCATCTGCGGTCCCTCGTAAGTCTGGACACATTCCCGTTTTCCTGTGCTCTCCTCAGAATCTCAATGACATTTAGTGAAACAGTGTTGTCAATGAAAGAGGAAAGTTTTTTAACCAAACCTGTTGGCAAGTTTTTATTAAAGGTAGGTCTTGAGGAATTAAAATTGTCCTGAGTGTATGGCACTAGGAGATTTTCTAAATAAATTTTAGTTTAGGCCCATTTCCCTATTTCATGGGAAACTCAATTCTTCATTCTTAAACTGATGCTGAAGATAGCAATTTAGACCTAATTTCTGAAAAGAAATTTTAGTTTACATAATACCTACTCTTATAGAAATAAACTTTAAGAAGAGGTGAGTTGGTGGTATTTTACAGTATAAACAAAATGGATCAAGGTAACTAAGGTTAACTATTAAGACACTGTAAATTGTTTTTGTTCATGTCTCCATAGGAACAGTGCTAAACACACAGGCCCTTAACATTTCCTCATTATTTCATAATTTGTGTTATAAAATAAAAATTCTTCCTGGGTTTATCCTTCCTCTCCACACTGACCCATATTTATTAATATTATTATTAAAGATTTATTTTATTTATATGTATGTTGGGGAAGGGGTGTGTGCATGTTAGTGCATTTGCCTGTGGAGAGCAGAAGAGGGCTCCATGTACCCTGGAACTATGGGCCACCTGATGGGAGTTTTAGGAACCGAACTCAGGTCTTATGGAAAGGCCAGACTATACTGTTAACCTCCCTCTCCAGCCCCTTGTGCTTATGATTTTTATCTAATTGTGTTTGCTTAGATACGACTCGGAATAGGCGGGACCACGAAGTAGCTGGTAGAGACTACCACTTTGTGTCACGGCAAGCGTTTGAGGCAGATATAGCAGCTGGCAAGTTCATTGAGCATGGTGAATTTGAGAAAAATCTGTATGGAACCAGCATAGATTCTGTACGACAAGTCATCAACTCTGGCAAAATCTGTCTTTTAAGTCTTCGAACACAGGTAAAGCTAGAATTGTGTTTTAGAGTGTTAAACTTGAAGGGCATATTTTGTTAAGTAATCTAGTAAAAAAAAAACCTGTATTTGGGTCCAAGAATGACTATGATTTAAGTTCTTGTGGAATTTTCCATTCCTTTTCTAAGATCAAATAGGACACTAAATCTCTGTCACCTTCAACATGTACATATTTTAGAAACTTAAAATATAGTTAACTCTGGTACTGACTATACTTTAAGTCTCTAGAAACTACCTTTTCTGATCTGAGAAAAATTAGAAAATTCAAAGGTTAATCTTAGTTTTAAAGGCCACACATCCCAGTCAAGACTCAGTATTATCTGAGTAAGAAGACCTTAGATTCACCTATTTGATAGAATAATCCACACTTAAAATTACCAGTCAGTGCTTCTTAGATTTACATTTTAAATGCTACCTTCAAAATTTGGGGTTTTAAAGATTGTGTTTGCTATGGAAATGTTTTACTTTTTATAAATGATTCAGCTTTAACATAGAACTTAATTAATGTGGCTGAGTCTGTTGCTGATACCAACTCAAGCCACAACATCAGTGGGCATTAAGTAGATGTACACAGACAGAAGTTGACTCTTAAATGGCTTCCTAAGATAGTAATTAGTTTTTTGTTGGTTCATTTTGGGTTTGGGTTTTTTTAGAGGGCAGAGGCCCTAGGTTTGTGCTATTTCAATCATAAACATTTTATTTAAGGAAACTTTTTTTTTTTTTTTGGTTTTTTTCCGAGACAGGGTTTCTCTGTGTAGTTTTGGTGCCTGTCCTGGATCTCGCTCTGTAGACCAGGCTGGCTTTGAACTCACAAAGATCTACCTAGCTCTGCCTCCCGAGTGCTGGGATTAAAGGTGTGCACCACCACCACCACCACCACCACCACCACCACCACCACCACCACCA
>CABHPP010132234.1:29593-56337 GCA_902168425.1 Peromyscus attwateri
ACCACCACCACCACCACCACCACCACCACCACCACCACCACCACCACTACCACCACCACCAGGCTAAGGAAACTTTGAAATTTCTTTTGGAACTCTTTATTTGGATTAACGGATATTACCGTAAGACTTAAAATAGTTGAGCATATTAATGTTTCTTCACATAAGAAAGGGCATGTCTGTGTAATACTGCTTGTTAGAGTACTTCAACTTGACGTGCACAGCAATGCAGTGATGGAAGAGTGTGAATCCAGTGTCTGACTGCATACAATCTGTCTTGTCTTGGGTCTCTTTGGCCTGTGTATAGGAAGTTTTTCTCTCTGGTTTTGCTTTTTAATATCTTCACCTAGAAAGGCAACTGCCCGGATTCTGATTCCTCAAAAATGAATTTTAATGTGGTTATTATAATCCATGTGATTTATTATACAGTTGTAATCCCTTCAATGTCTTTTACCTCTATTTCAGTATATACAACACTAGTCTTACATAATATATGTGAATTTATATTTATATACTTTTACAGTGAATGAAGATACTATCTCAGAATGTTACGATTTATGATAAAATGCTTGGAAATATTTATAGACATCTTAACAATATATATTATTGAGAAGTAGTTCAATGATGGGAGTTATTTCTAAAACCCAAATATCTTTACAGTCTTTGAAGACCCTCCGGAATTCAGATTTGAAACCATATATCATCTTCATTGCACCACCTTCACAAGAAAGACTCCGGGCATTGTTAGCCAAAGAAGGCAAGAATCCAAAGGTAAACTTGTCACGGGGCTGTATCATTCCACTGATGTCAAGCAGGAAACCTCCCTCATCTTACCTCCTGGAGTTGAGAAGCTGGATCAGCATCAGCTATCAAGCTGATTATTCTCTCTATATCACTTGCCCCAAAACTGCTGCAGCTGCAGCTGGCTGGACCATGTCCAAATCAAAGGGCTGCTCCTGTCTCCCCTATCCCTTCTGCTAACCCCAGATCTATGAGAACCTCCAGAACCCCTTAAAGCTTGTATACTCTCCAGAAAGGTCTGACATTTCCAAGGGAATCATATTGCTGCTTCCTCCCCATTCAAAGGTCTCAGCAAACCCTTGGCAATCACCCACTTTTCTCCTTAGCTAGTCCACATTTTCAGGGTTCCAGAATTGTCTTCTTTTTACCCAAGCTTTGTATTGGTTTTTCTTTTCTTCGTTTTCGAACATAATCTGGAACAGAAAGGGAACAAAGGTTTAAATTATTTTAGATATTTGCTGAATGTGTTGATGGAGTTGATGTTATATATGGTTTTCATCTGCATTTTCCTGGTGAATAATGAAAAACTCATGTAGGCATTTGAGCATGCGCTTCTCTGAAGACCTCAAGCCTTGTCATTTTTCAAAAGTTGGGTTGTTTTTTATATTTGTTTAGTATTTTTGACTGTGTATATGTATGTGTACATTTGTGTAAATGGGTGCTTGTGTGCTGTGATGTGGATGTCAAGGTCAGAGGTCAAATTTGTGGCATTGTTTCTCTCCTTCCACCTTTACCTGGGTCCCAGGAATTGAACTGAGATTGCCAGGCTTGTGGAGTGAGCGCTTTTGCCCACTGAGCTATGTTGATATCCCTTACACATACATATATTTCTGTTATTTTCTCCACATCTTGTGTTCTTTTTTGTTGTTTTGGTCCTTTGTTTCTTTGTTTTCAAGATGGGTCTCAATAGCCTGAAACTTGCTGTGTAGACCAGGTGGCCTTGAACTCATAGAGACCCATCTATTTGTGCTTCCTGAGTGTTAAGGATTAAAGGCCTACACCCACGTCTGGCTGTCTTTTTTTTTTTTTTTTTTTTTTTAATTCTTTAGTGATGAGAAATAAGTTTGGTTTGGTTTGGTTTGGTTTTAAAACAGGATCTTGCTGTGTAGCTCATAATGATATGAAACCGTCAATCCTCCCTCTTGTCTTTCTCTGCCTCACAAGTTCTGGGAGTATAGCCATGTGCCATAATACCCTGCCAGAGAAATGTTTAATTTTAATGAAGTTCACTTTTTCATTTTCTTACAGTTGGTGAATTTTAGACATGTCTAAAAAATTATAAAGATATTATCCTATGTTTTCTTCTTAAATATTTCTAGTTTTAGCTTATGTGTTTTGGTTAAATTAATCATAGTGTGATGTGACAGGGAAGTTTTATTTTGTTTTTGAAATAACATGGATATCAACTTGTATTGATGAAATTACTAAGGCCACTCCACGTAGTTAAGAGGAAGATTTATTTAGTGGGTAACTTACAAATGAAGGGATAGGTAGGTGGCGGGTTCTGGAAAAGACGCAGCGCAGTCCAGCGGTGTTCTCTGGAGAACTCTCCTCGATCTACCTCTCGCGTCCAGGTCCAGCCAAACAAGAGAGCGTCCCGATCTCAGGTCTTCAGGCCCTCTCTTGGCCCCGCCTTGTAGGCGTGATAGTTACGGAAGCCTCAATGGGGGTTGGAACTTCCAGACCAAAGCTGGAATGGCTACCCACTACAAAATTGTTCCAACAATCTTTGTTGAGAAGTCTGTCTTTCCTATGGTATTTGGTATGTGTGTGTATGTGCATGATGGGTGGGTGCCACAGGACACATGTGGAGGTCAGAGGACAGCCTTGTGGAGTTGATTCAGCCTTGTGGAGTTGATTCTCTCCTTCTGCCTTTAACTGGGTTCTGGATAAGTAAGCTCATTTACCTGCTGAGTCACTGTGCTGGCACTTTTATTTCTGGATTCTCTTCTGCACTTAGACTGATTCCATACTATTTTGATTTCTGTATCTTTACTGTTATGTCTTGAAAAGCAGACAATAAAGAAGAAAGAAGTACTGGTGCATAATAATGCAACAAGGGGAAAACTTAAAAATGCTGTGCTAATTGAAAAAATTCAGACTCACTAGACCACAGGTTATATGATTCCATACATATAAGATGTCCCGAACAGACAATCTGTGGATACATGAAATAAATTAGTAATTGCTAAGGCATGGGCGAAAAGGGTTAATGGCTACAAGCTTATAAATATTTTTAGGTGGTGTCTCAGTTACTGTTCTATGGCTGTGTAGAGACACCATGACCAAGGCAACTGAAAACATTTCATTGGGGGCTTACTTACAGTTTCAGAGGGTGAGTCTATGACCATAACGGTAGGGTGGGGAGCATGGCAGACAGGCATGGTGCTGGAGCAGTAGCTGAGAGTTTACATTGGAGTCAAACAGAGACTAGGCCTGGTGTGAGCTTTTGAACCCCCAAAGCCCAGCCCCAGTGACACACCTTCTCCAACAAGGCTACACCTCCTACTCCTTCCTTAAATAGTTCTACCAACCAGAGACCAAGCATTCAAAAATATGAGCCTTTCTCATTTAAACCACAAGTGGGGGTGAAAAAATTGTTCTGAAATTGATTATGGTATTAATGCAAAACTCTACAACCATACTAAAAACTATGAAATTGTATATTTTAAATTGGTAAATTGTATGGTGCATGAATTATATCTCAAGAAAACTGTTAACTTTCCCAAGCTAGGGGAAAAACAGTCTAATCAGGCTTTTCTGTAGAAGTTGAGTAATTGATTAGAAACTGCTGTCAAAATTGAACAAAATTACCAAAACCCTGTATAAAGCCGGAGAGACTCTGTCTTCTCTTTTCTATTGAAGTCAGTTCCCCTTCACTTTGACTTTCACTCACACGTGCTCTAACTTCTGCAGATGAAACCATATATCATTTTTAAGCCTTTCCTCTTTTCAATGGAGGCATTTGTAAGCAACTTGTTAGCTGTACCCCATAACTTTTGATGTATTTTTGTTATCATTTTGATAGAATATTTTCTACTTTCTGCTGTCATTTTTATGTTTAACTCATGGGTTATTTAGAAATATGTTAATTTTCACCCATTTGGTGATTTTAAAGAATGCATTACTGAATTTCATTTCCATCATTATCAGAGAATGGACCCCAAGAGATGTCAGTCTTTTGAAATGTGTTGAATTTTTTTTTATGGCCCATCACTCACTCTTAATACCCATGCTTATAAGTGTCTGCTCTGTACTTGCTGGCTACAGGGTGGTATATATGGTTGCCTTTTTATTCCACTTACATTTGTATGTATGTATGTATGTATGTATGTTGTCTTGGAGACAGGGTCTCACTGTGTCGCCCTTGGTGACTTGAAACTATGTAGACCAGTCTTATAGTACTTTATCACATAACTAGTGGGTAAACACAAGTCTTCGTGACAGTGTTGCTTACTTGGTTCCAAATGTAAACCCCTGGTGGAACGTCTTGTACTCGCAGTTGTGGAACCTGTCCTGGGTTTGGGGAAGGGGCTTGAGAGGAGATGGGATGAGGTGATAGATGTCAGGTTTTGATGAACGGTTAATTTTTTTCAGTTCATACAATTTTCAGGTAAAACATTTTATCTGAGTCATGGGTTATAATTCAGATATATGGTAGTAAATGATAAAAGGATGCAGTAATGCTTTAGTTTGTTAACAACTAATCTCAAGCTTTGAGTAGACAGGTTTTATAAAAATGTCATAGTGTTTGGTTATAAAAAGTCTATTGTGAACAAAGCATCTTGGGTACCCAATCACAGCATTTCACAATAGAAACCAGATAGCCATGGAAGAGTTGCCATACTTTTTCTGTTTTTCTGTTGCAGTTGAGTGGGAATCATTTTGTGGGCCCAATACAGTGATTGTAGGCCCAATACAGTGATACTTCAGCATCTGGTCTGGTTTAATTAGACATCTTGATTGACAAGTGTGGTTAGGGTAGTTTCCATTTCTTGACCGTGACCCTGAGTGTTGTAGGGCTCTGGATAATTTTTGCTTATAGCCTTCCCACTGGCTTACTTCCATTAAATATCATTCCTTTACTCAGTTATTTTAAAGTAGCCTATTTTATATTGTTTCCCAAACTCTAGTGGGATGTTCTTTTGCACCTTAAACTGTCCTTTGTAGGGCCAAGCACAGTTTTGGCAGCACACACCTTTAATCCCAGCACTCAGGAGGCAAAGGTAGGCAGATCTCTGTGAGTTCCATACCTGCCTAGTTCACATAGGGAATTCCAGGACAACCAGAGCCATATAGCTTGGCGTGGAGTGGGGGGTGGGGGGGTGGGGGGGAGGAGAAAGTTAAATAAAAAATAAAAAACTGCCCTTAGGAGAGCCCAGTGTGGCAGTATACACTTGTTATCCCATACTAGAAGTAGGAAGGCCAAGAGTTCAAGGCCAGCCTGGGGATACATAGTCAGATCCTGTCTCAAAAGAGATGGGGGGGAATCTTTTGTACATTAAAAACAGAGTTTTAAAGTGTATTAAGTGGAATACCTCCCCCAGTGTGTTATTAAATCTTGGACTGATATAAGATTTTCTTGGCAAAAGATAACCCAGTGTATTAATCCTTTTCTTTTCCCATGTTAATTCTGCCTCAATTTGCCACACACATAAAGGCACTTTGATTGTTGTCTTCGAGACAGGGTCTCACTGTGTAGCCCTGGGTGGTTTGGAACTATGTAGACCAAGATGCCTACAGACTCCCCTGCCTCTGCCTCCTGAGTGCCGACATTAAAGGTGCGTGCCGGCAGGCCCAGCGGAAGCAAATGCTCTTGTGAAGAATGTATTAGAGGCACTAAGTTGGACTCCATATTATACAAGATATTACTAGTATTTTTTAAGGTTTATTTATTTTTATGTATATGGGTGTTTTACCTGCATTTATGTCTGCATCACATGCCTACAGTTCCCTAGGAGGTCAGAGTTACCGATGGTTGTGAACTCTGTCATGTGAGTGTTGGGAACTGAACCTGAGTCCTCTGTAAGAACAAGTAGTGCTTTTAACTGCTGAGCCATCTCTCCAGCCCCCAGTGTTACTTTTAGATAAAGGTTATCATGCTCTAAAATGTTTGAAAATGAAAGTTTTTAGGGAATTCAAAGTAATTGCCCATGTTCTTCAAACATAAAGATAAAATGGGAATAAATGAAAACGAAAGTGCTATAAGCCAGGATTCAAACACAATTCTGGAGATACTGATGCCAGGGTGATCCAAGAGAAGGGTCGGGAAGGAGCTCTGGGGTCTGCCACAGACAGAGGAAGCCATATAGTGACACTCCTGACTCACTGTGTATTCTGTGTGACCTCACAGTCTGTCTTTTTTTCTTTGCAGCCTGAAGAGTTAAGGGAGATCATTGAGAAGACTAGAGAGATGGAACAAAACAATGGCCACTACTTTGACACTGCGATTGTGAATTCAGATCTTGATAAAGCCTATCAGGAACTGCTTAGGCTCATTAACAAACTGGACACTGAACCTCAGTGGGTACCCTCTACTTGGCTAAGGTGAAGGAAACAGCTATTCTATTCTGTGTCATCATGGTGAACTTTATTTGGCAAGCCACCAACAGGAAGATGGCTTCAATGCTGAGATAAGGTAGAAGGAGTCAGACTAAGCAACTGACCCATTTGTAGCTCTCTTAAACTAGTGAGAAAGGTCCCTTAGGCAGTTTGTACACAACACTCTTACTTCCTGTGCATGGCTTTAGGGATCCTTGGCTTATTTGGAGATTTAAAATGGAAACTTTCTTCAGAGCATTTCTGATTTATCCTGGTGAAACCTTTTGTTTTTCACCTTCCTAACTCTGCTTCTCAGTCAGATGTCAGTGAAAAAACTGGTATGTATATACATAATACTCCATGTCTCACAGAGTTACAAATATTAACATTATTTAACACTTAACTTAAATGACTTTGTGGGATTATTGGGAGAAGGGGCTGTGCTTCTGTGCACTGGGAATAACAGTATTTTCTTAAACGACTGATTTAGTCATCAGAAATATTTCTCTTAGAAAGAAAAAAATGCCGCTTTAATTTGGAGCGACTTTTAAAGTTTATTTTATGTCTTATCATTCTAAAAAAAACATTCCATCAGAAGTATCAACTTTGCTGGGCATGGCAGGGCATGCTTTTAAATCCCAGCACTCAGGAGGCAGAGGCAGGCGGATCTCTGATTTCGAGGCCAACCTGGTCTACAGAGTGAGTTCCAGGACAGTCAGGGCTACACAAAGAAGTCCTGTCTCAAAAAACCAAAAATAAAAAGAGAAGAACCAACTTTTTAGTTCGGACTTCATGGATGAAAATGCACACTCAGCAGCCTCTAGTGTAGTTAAAAGTATACAAAAGATGCTGATATTTTTAAAGATAATTTCTAAATTCTTTTAGTAAATTGTGGTGATTTGATAGCCTTGATTCCTTTCTCTGATACAAGAATTCGTATAAACTGTGTTGACCATTGAAGTTTCTTCCTTGTGATGGAAATAGTTTTTTATTTCCATGGAAAGATATAATACATTTGACAGTTTCTGCATTTTTATATCAGAGTACAGAATTTTACCTATGACTGTGCTATGTATGTAAGTATCAAACTGGAAATCTGCTGTACTGTATACTAATATTTAATAGACTAATAAATAGCTGCCTTCGTCATTGGAATACAATTTTATATACATATACACTGAGGGAATACCATGACAACTAACTTTGAGATCAGATGGAAGACTTAAAAGTCATCGAGCATTTTAGAAAAGGACATTGGAGTAAAGTTTATTTAAGCATGTACAGACAAGTTTTTGTCCTAACAAGGTCTGCCTTGTGACTGGTATACAACAGCTTGCTAAATCTTAAAGGTTGACACTAATAAGATTTTTGTACTGTTTCTACAGCTACAGCTTTAAAATGCAGTGTCTACAAATCTGCATGGACAGTTAACTTGTAGTCTACTCAAGCCTGTAAGCAAAGTGTAATGTGTGACAATGTGAATGTCTTGATTTTATTTAGCTACAGCAGTTCATGTTCCCAAAGCTAAACACTGGAATGATACTGAATTGCCACTTAGCACCAGCAGTTGTTGATGTCTGTCAGTGCCGTCTATGTGTCTGATTTCTCTTCTAGATAATCTTACTGGAACAAATTAGAGTTTGTGATGTCTTTTTATGTTCAGTTTTTGCATGCCTTTTGTAGTTGGCTGGCAAGTGTGTCTATTTAGAAATATGTTTTAAATGATTTTCCTTAGGAATAAAGGAACATTCTTGGGTTGAAGGAAGGAATGCTGTACAGTTTCAAATCTGAACACTTGCAGTTTACAGCAAGAAAAATGCAAAGTCCACATCCTTGTCAGCATTGAAGGTCAATTGATACTCAGCACTTAAAAAAATGAAATCTTTTCAGTTTTCCACTGTGTTTTCTACTCAGGAATGAAAGGATAGTCAGTGGTCAGTAGAGCTTTGTGATCTGCATACTGACTGAAAATACTGACTGACAGAGACTTGGTGCACACCTGTAACCCTGGCAGGAAGATCTAGAGTTCAAGGCTGGCCTGAGCTACATAAGACTCTGTCTCCAAAAAGAAAGAAAGAAAAGACAAAGACAAAAAATATTATTGGATTTGAGTAAAGTTTCAAGTAGTGTCAGTGCCACTGGGGACAGTGGGGCCATGTGCTGTCAAGACTCAAACACATGACCTTCACCGGCAGAGCCTATACTTAGGCACGTGCCATGCCACCATGCACACTTTTAGACTGATTTTCAAGGTCAGTGAGATCCTGTAGTTCTCTTTACTCATATCCACAGATGGATAGTATATGTCCTGAACTTTTCTAAATCCTAGTGATTATGAATGTACTAATGCTCAACATAGTCCCTAAACAGAGTGAAAAGTTAAGCTATGCTAACAAAAAAACAAAAACAAACAAACAAAAAAAGCTTTGTTATACATATAATTGTACGGTATTAAGGCCAATTCGATTTCCCATCCCTCTGTGGTTGATTGGAAACTGTATTGTGGTTGGCAGAAACATAGCTCAGTTGATAGAGTTTTGCCTAGCATGCACAAAGCCCTGGCTAGATCCCCAGCCACTACAGAAACCCAGCATGGGGGTTCATGGCTGTAGTCCCAGCGCTTGGGGGAGTGGAAGCAGAAGGATCAGCAGCTCACAGTTACCATCAGCCACATGAGACCCTGTCTCAGAAACAAAGTAGATAGTATCAGCTAATGACATGTCCTTGGGAAACCCAAACATTTCTTTAATTTTCCAATGTCAGAACAAATAGGACATTAGTATTTAGACTGGTCCAGATTTTTTTCTATGAAAATCTAGTGTATCGATTGTTTTCCTTCTGTCGTGGCCTAAGGAGTAAATATTGACAAGGAATCATTTGAATGTAATTTTTGTGAATGTGTAAAATATTAACCAGGGATTTCTCCTTCATGAAGGTAATCACTCTGACATTCGTTGTTGACCTCCCTTAGGACTGTCTTGTCCTCCACTCGTTATCTTGAGATGTCATACTGCACACTGTATTGTAAAAATAAAAGGTAAAACTATGTTTCGAGTCATAAAAGCCATTAAATACTTTCTTTTTTTTTTTGGTTTTTCGAGACAGGGTTTCCCTGTGTAGCTTTGCGCCTTTCCTGGAGCTCACTTGGTAGCCCAGGCTGGCCTCGAACTCACAGAGATCCGCCTGCCTCTGCCTCCCGAGTGCTGGGATTAAAGGCGTGCGTCACCAACGCCTGGCTAAATACTTTCTTTTATTAAGGTCCTAGCCAAGGTTTGTACACATCCAGACCACTCCTCTTCCAAGGGTTTGTCAGAAGCAACACTGCTGGAGTCTGAGTGGAGTACAAATCACAGTGTCATTTGTCGTGGGTTGTCCTTTAATTGCATAGATGGTCAGTCTATTTCTTTATTGTTGGGACAAACAAGAAACTTTGTTGTTTGAGACAGGGTCTCTCCACAGAGTCCTGCCTGTCCTGGAACTCCCTCTATAGACCAGGCTGGCCTCGAACTCAGAGATCCACCTGCCTCTGCCTCCCAAGTGCTGAGATTAAAGGCGTGTACTACCAGACCTAGCCTTTAACCTAAAACTGTTGAAAATAGCCAGCTTACAGTTGCGAAAACAAAACTTTTCAGAGAGAAGCGGTGTATAATAGGCAAATTCACTCTAGGGCAGCCAAGGATTTGAGACTTTCTAGTTGTTGGCACATACTTCATTCTCCTGCTGTTTACCTCCCAAAGATTACAAATCATAAAAAGTTACACTACATATATGCAACCTGATGTACTCCATCTTTCTTTTCTACTCCTGGTCTTTCCCCTTGGGTCAGCTCACTCCTAGTGAAACCCAACAACATTTACCCACTGTTTAATCTTGACTTTTTAATGTGAAGCCATAAAGTCATCTGAAGTTTTAGCTGAATGTGATGATGCATGCCCATAATCCCTGCACTCGGGAGTTCCAGACTACCCTGGAACATACAAGACCCTATTTCAAAAGGAACTCACCTGTCGATCTGGACAGTTGAGGCAAGCCCAGTAAGTACCAGAGCTTTAATGACACTACATGAGAAATCTAAATTCCTTTGGTCCAATGCTTTCAAGTGAATGGATTTCCTTAAAAATAAAATCACCAAATGTGACGCTCTTCAAACTAAGAGCAGTGCTGAGTGCTCAAGGATTATGCCTCTGTAGTAAGTCTCGCTTGACTTGTATTTATTTCCATCTATGCGATTTGACCTGTATCAGCTGCTCAATTTCTCCATATGCAGAACTGAAATGGTACAGTTTACACCTCACCAAGATACTGGGAAGTTGATTGCTGAACAGTTCAATATCACCTACTGTGAACTTGGCTACTGAACTGACTCCGAACCTGACATTTTCTCCTGTAAGCCACATCTGGTTTCCTACAAATCAGCTCCTCCTAGACAGGCATCTTGCTCTTGAATACTTAGAATTTTAAATATGGACGAGACAAGGATAAAAAAGATATAGACTGGGAGATTACTGAAGGGTTTGCCAAGAGGATCTAAGTTCAATACCCTGCCAAGAACCCAAGTAGAAAAAAAGCAGCATGGTAGTGCATGCTTATAAGTACAACATGGGAGAACAGAGGCGGGGCTTGCTAGCCTTCTAGTCTAGCCTATCGGCCAAGAGCCAAGCCAGTAGGGCTCTCAAAAAAAAAAAAAAGAAAGAAAAGGGCGGGTCTTAAGGAATAGCTCTGGCCTCCACATGCACATACAAACATGTATATCACACATCAAAAAAGACAAAAGGTTAAGTGTGAACCTCTGAAGGTAGGGTCAGTGAGATGGTTCAATGGATAAAGGTTACCAAGTTCCATCCTGGGATCCACATGGTCAAAGGGAAAAGTGACTTGTGTGAACTGTGGTACACACAGTCCTCCACCTCTACGTACCTGTACACATAATAAATACGATTCTTTATATAATTGAAGTTACACTACTTGAGTTAAATTCTGGATCATCACTTTCCAGCCTTTTTACTTAAAAGCAATTACTCAAGCGCCAATGTGTCTCAATTTTTACTCCATAGAATGAGCTAAAATGTGTATTTTTGGACTGGGGATGTGATTTAATGTAAATGCTTATTTATCATGAGGCCATGGGTCCACTCCCTAGTATCACTTTAAAAAAAAAAAACCTTAATATGGTTGGTTATTTTGAGATAAGTGCCTGGCAAATAGTCCTAAATGTTTCCATAATCATTTAACATCTTTAAAAGTCTACCTTGTAGCCGGGCGTTGGTGGTGCACGCCTTTAATCCCAGCACTCGGGAGGCAGAGGCAGGCGGATCTCTGTGAGTTCGAGGCTAGCCTGGGCTACCAAGTGAGCTCCAGGAAAGGCGCAAAGCTACATAGAGAAACCCTGTCTCGAAAAACCAAAAAAAAAAAAAAAAAAAGTCTACCTTGTGATAGCAGTTATCATAGTATATTAATGCTAGTGTCACTCCCATAACTGTGTCGTGCCCAGTCAAGCCCAGAATGCCTGAACTGGTTGCATTACAGTCTGAGTAATCAGTCATGCCAAATCAAACAATACTGAAAACTCAAGGCACTCCCTGGTCTGTCCACTTTGGATTCTCCTCTTCATAAAAGACAGCAAAGTGCTATTGCTTCTAAAACATGCAAAGTTATCTGTTAGTCCAAAGTAGGGATTAGTATCGTTCTTAGATTAGGAGAGACGTGTTATGAAGCCTGCTTAGCACTGGCAGTTACTTACTCCAAAATGCAGTAACTATCTCAAATAAATAAACCTACTAACACTGAGATAGGGTTAGCTACATATCTTTGGTAAAAGCTGTGAGTGGCAATAAGGTCACTGATCTGAAACAAGGACATAACCACTATTCTTAGTAAAAAGAAAAAGAAACAACATGTTTTTAAAATCATTTTACTCTGTTCATAAGTCACATTGAAATGGGCAGAACTGCTTCCATTACAGGCAGACTTATCGTGCAAAGAAAAACAGATGCAGAGCTGAGAAGACCACAGTAACACAACAGTGGCTTCGAACTCTCGGACAACAGCGCCAAGGTTTGCAAGTGAGTAGAAACGAAGGCTGCTCGCAGCAGTTGGCTGAGAGCATGAATGTTTGCAAGTACCAATGAAACTACTTGAATAGAATCCTATGACACTCGCACAGAGGAAATGATGTAGGTTGCTGAGCATGTTGTGCAATCTCATTCAACTGTGACAGGTGATTGCTGAATTCTGGTGCAGGAGAAATGGTCTCAGAGGGCATCGTTAATCCTACAGCCGGGGAAATTGTTATGCCAAAATAAATACCCACACATACCAAACCTACACACTGAGCTAAAACGGAGCTGGGTCTGAAGGGGGCGAAGGGCTGTTACTCAAACAGCAGGTCCTCGTCCTTCTCCTCAGCCAGCAGGTTGGCAGGTTCCATCACTTCTCCAGCTGCTCGCCGCTGCTCCAACTCCTTCTCAAATTTTTCCTTGATAATCTTTTTCTTCTCCTGTATTTTCTTTAGCCTGCAGGAAGGAGACTTCTGAGTGCTGTTTCAGTGCCAAGGAATGTGAACGTCTTCAGGTTCTGTAACTAGGCAGTACACCCGGGAAAACTAGAGTCTGGCTTTCTTTTTCTGTCATTTAAAAACCATCTTAACATGTCTGAGGGAAGATCCTATTAATACCTGATTGCAGACACCCTAGCCGTTGTTAAGTAAAACTTGAAATCCATCCTGTAATGGGACAGATTCTGAGCATTCTGTTTTCAAAATTTTTGGATCACTACATCCCTGAACATGAATGGTAACTACAATTCTACGTCCCACTGAGCTGTTTCACGTATGCTCCTAAACACTCCTCTCACCCACCCTCCACTTCTGCAAACTTAGAGCACAGCCCCTTTGGTTAATATTTGCCACTACTGCTCTAATCTCCATAAACAAGCTGTGGGCATGTTTTTCCTCACCATATACTGTGCTAATTCTCTAGTGGTGTGATTCTTTAGTTGGGAATGCCCAAGTGCTTTCTATCACCTGCACGTATTCAATGTGCGGTGAATTGAGTGGCTAGCTTGATTCATTACTCATCTCAGGTTTTACATAGGAGACATCCAACCCAATCACTCTTTTTGTTTTAAAGAATAATCTTCTAGTTTTTCTGAAAGGCATAAATTTTTGGAGCTGCCATGTTTGATCTATGTGCAGAACATGACACCGATCTCCACAGCCTTTGGGAATACAGTCGTCCCACTCTGCAGTGGAGACACTACAAGACCCATAGATCTGAAACCATGTTGTATAGTATGCCTCCTTCATGCACAGTCAGCCCCTAGTGCCTCAGGTCTGTGTCTGTATACTAAGGCAAGTGAAAAATCGATAAAAGTTTAATCTAAAAATTAAGTACAGTGAGGGATTAACAAATTTTTCCTTAAGACAAAAACTGTCACCTCTTTCCTTAAAGGACACACAGCCTCTGTGAACACAAGAGCCACTGTAACATGACAGCTACCAAGTGACTGACGGCAGGTAGTCTCACGCTACTTGAAGAGCACACAGCTGAAAACCTACATACTAGGTCTTTCCCCTTCCATTTAATATTTGTGGACTGCAGTTAACCACAGTAAACTGAAATGGAAGACCAGGATGCAGGTCACGGGGACAACTGTTATTTCTTCTTTCAGTCTTACTGTCTCAGTATATGTTCCGATATAGCCCAGGCTAGCCTTAAGCATAGTCTTGCCTTCTGAGTTCTGGGATTATAAGCAAGCACCATATGCCCAACATTTATTTCTTGTTTTTATTTAACAGAATAAAATAAACTGCTTATTCAAAAGAATGTAAGTAAATTAGTCACTAAGCAAACTGAGACTAGTGTATGGGGAAAAAAACCAACAAACCTATAGAATTCTTCTCGCTCTCTCTCATCCAGCTCTGTGATGATATAGGCAAGGGTGCGTTCAATCCGGGGAATGATAACTAGAGTTTAAAAATATACATATGTGAGAACTTAAATGCCCTTTCAAAAAATTACCAATATTTAGCTGTACAGTACTTATTATTTTTTAATTGTAGAAATAATGTATACTTATGAAGAGAACTTGGAAAAGAAAAAAGAGATGTAATCCAGGCAAATAAAATCACCTTGTCATTATTTTGGCATGTACCCTTCCAGGATCCTTTCTACATACAGATAGCAAGATTGGGCCCAAACAGATCTAACGCTGGATACTACTAAGTCTACCTGAACAGGTCACAATAAGCCAGATGTTAGCTTAAATACACTAGAATACCATGTTTTTTTTTTGTTTTTGTTTTTGTTTTTTTTTTTTCTTTTTGTCCCCCGAGACAGGGTTTCTGTGTGTAGCTTTGCGCCTTTCCTGGAACTCACTCTGTAGACCAGGCTGGCCTTGAACTCAACAGAGATCCACCTGCCTCTGCCTCCCAAGTGCTGGGATTAAAGGTATGCGCCACCATCGCCTGGCTAACACCATGGTTAAAAACCGAAAGAAGAGAATGCTGGGACCATTCTGTATGTCATTCAGCTCTGCTTTCCATAGATTGTTCTTATCTTCCTGAAGTTGAGAACTATTAACCTTACCCATTGAGTTTTGATGGAAGTTCAGAGACAAAGACTAACACTGGAAAGCAGACAAGAACTGTGTCTCTGGGGATGGTGTAGCTCAGTGGTATAACACTTGCCTAGCCTGGACAAAGGCACCACCAAGTAATGTGGCCATACACAGTTTTAGATGAGCTAATACTGTCAGGGCACCAGCTGAAGGGATTTCTTTGCTCCTCTCTTACCTAAGGCTGAATAAATATTTCTTTCATGGAAACTGAGTTCTTCAGCCATGAACATTGTTAACATGGTTGTATTTTTAAAACAGTGGCATAGAAGACAGAAAATAAGCGTAGCAAAATGAGACAAGAGTATCCTAAAGGGGAGATTTAAAGATTTAATGTGTTTAAAAACAAACAAACAAACAAACAGCTATCACTCCCCCAATGGACAGAAGTTAAGAAAGCACCGAGGCTCGTAAGGAACAGAACTTTACTAACTGCATGAATGAGCAGAAGTGTATAGCATTCCAAGACCTGGAACTCCCTCAGGATGCACCCGTGTTTTCGTACTGCCACACGTTTCTCTCTACACTGTGGCAGGGGCACATCTCACCTCTCAACCTGGAATGCTGGGCCTGAGTACTAGCAGCTGCCTAACAAGTGGGTGGAACGGGGGGGGGGGGTGGGGGGGGGGGGGGGGGGTGTATGAACAAAGCGCCTCCCAGCAGCTTGGACTCACCATGTTCAATGGCATTTACACGCCTGTTGGTTATCTTGATGGCTTCATCCAGAGTAACAAAGGAAGTCTAAAATAAAAGGACAAATTTTTAACAAGCGCACGTCTCCATGATCAGTCATGCCTGTTCTCTTGACCTGACTCAGACCGCACTTACAGAAAATGGGAACCCGAACACAACTAACTTTGCAGCCTGCCTTAGAAACAGAGAATTCACGTGAGGTTTCTATAGAATGAGTGCTGCTTCCATGGAGAAGCATTCATTCACTCCTAACCTAGATATGCAGTGACTGGCCACATACATGGACCATGTTTCATGTGCATTAACTCCAGTACCAACCACTGCTGTTCCTGTCTAGCGGAGTGCAGGCACACCACTACACATGCACTTTATTAACAAAGAGCAAAGGCGGGTGAGCAGAAGCCACCACTCCAGCGGTCAGATGACAGGCGTGTTTCACCAGGCTCAGCTGAGTTGAGTGTGCTCCACCACAAGCCCTGACATTGCCCACGTGACTGTCAGAGGCCACGCTGGAGAGTTCTAGCCACCACGCACCTGCAGTGAAGCCAGTTCCACCAGTAGTTCCACTGCTTTGGCATAATTCCTCTTTAGTTTAGCCAGTTGTTCCCCACCTCTGGCTAAGCCAGTCAGTTCATAGCCTGAAAAAGCCAGTCAGACAACATTTTTAATTAGGGAGGAAATAGTCCTCCATGAATTCCCAAAAGGAAGACAATTCAGAATAATAACAAACATGGAAAGACAAACTCACTAACTCCTATTACACGCAACTGCCAAACACAAAATACCCATTGCAGGCTTGCATGAACGGGTGTCTGCCCACCCAACAGGGCACCAGTGACAGACCAAGCTAACAATTCCACTTCAGTCTAGCTTAGTGGACTTGTGAGTTTATTGGGCTTATATTATAGGGATGTGGTGACCCCAAAAGTTGCCTCACAAGAAAGTCTCCTCCTAGCATAGTTAACTTCCCTCTAGCTGCATAGTTTCGGCTCCCCTTTAGTTAGTCTTCAGTGTTCTCTAGCACCCAGAGACCATGTGCAGCTAGAACGAAATGCCTGAAGGAATGACTAGACTCTAAGCTAAGGATTTCATGACCCTACCTTCTCTCTGAGGAAGGTCAACAAGCCCATCTTCAGGGTCTCTTGCAGGTTACCACAGCTTGTCTGATTGATATGGTAATGGCTGTATGCTTAGATGACAACATTCTATAAATACTAAACAGAACTTGGGTAAGAAGTGTGTGTGTGTGTGTGTGTGTGTGTCAGAGAAAGAGCGAGCGAGCGTGCGTGCGTGCATGCGTGTTGGCGATGGAATCCAAAACTAAACACACTAGACAATGCTTTACCACAGAGCTACATCACCAGCCCTCTAGGGGAAACTGAACCACTTCACAAGCTTGATGAATTAGCTAACAGTGGTCAATGCCATTACTACATGGAAACTTTTTGTACAGATGACTATTCCTTTATGTGAGCCACCATTCACATTCTGCACAATTCAATGAGCAAGTTCACGAACCAATCAGACAGGCGAGGCAGAAGAAAGTATTTTTATGTGGGATAAGGTTAACTACTTCATCACTTGGAGGAAGACTAAACAGTGTTACTTATCCTCACAAATGCTGCCAAATTAGGAAAGGAACAATTCCAAAAAGCTTGAAGTGAGCTACAACTATCTAGAAAGATCCAGCATTCAGAATGCACCACAGAATATAAGATCTTATTCTACTTTTAAAAGACACACACCAGAAATTATAAATAATCTGTGGTGAATACAGTTTAACCAAAGAGACAACACCAAAGTCTAGTTAGTGAACTGGTAATAAAAGACAAAGCCTCATAGTTTAAATGGCAACTGACGACCAACTGTATTTCTCAGTTAAAATTATACATCTTAAGATGTTCACACTTACTGTCAGTTCCTTCATGGTAATGTTCAAACACTGGCAGGGTAACACCTGTTAAATGAAAACAATGAAGACGAGGGTTCACAAACAAACCGGGCTTGGTTTTTCTTCTGTTTCCCCGTCCTTGGATGAATTCTGGCTCTTCTACAATAGCCTATGTAGCCCAGGCAGCTTTTCTTTCTTTCATTTTTTTTTTTCTTTTTTCTTTGTTTTTTAAGACAAGGTTTCACTATGTAGAACAGGCTGACCTGGAACTTTGAGATCAGTTAGCCTCTGCCTCTTGGAAGCTGTGCTGCTTTCTACACTAAGTATCAAATACTAAAAAAACCAAGAGATTAAGTCTGGAACTGTAAATGGCTTCAAGTACTGTATTTAAGAATTTGTCTTCTCGGGCTGGAGAGGTGGCTCAGAGGTTAAGAGCATTGGCTGCTCTTCCAGAGGTCCTGAGTTCAATTCCCAGCAACCACATGGTGGCTCACAACCATCTATAATGAGATCTGGTGCCCTCTTCTGACATGTAGATAGAACACTGTATGTATACTAAATAAATAAATCTTTGTTTAAAAAACAAATTGTCTTCTCAAGAGTTTGCTTCTACTCAAAAGTCAAATTATCCTGAGTACTAGGCAAGCTAAGGTCTTAACATGCCATCAAGCTGTTCTTATTTTAAGAGAAACTGGGACATTAAGATGTTGTTGTGCAGCTAATTAGCTGTACATGTCACCTTCACCCCTCCAGGGACTCTCAGGGCTGGTCACTTACCTGCTACATTATCTTTCTTTGCACGGATCTTCACTTGTGCTTTATTTACATTTTGGATAACTGTGGTGCTGGGGGGAAAAAAGAGAAAGAGAGAAAGAAAGGAAGAAAGAGAGAAGAAAAAAAAGCTTTATTTAGTCTTGTTTGAAGAAATAAATCAACAAGGACCCACTGGATAGTTTCAGCATTGAAACCAGGAGTAAAAAGTCACCTTATATATTGGTAGTCATCTTTACTCCAGAACAGAAAACTCACTAGTGCCAGCAGAGGCCCTCAGAGAGTGCAGAACAAAGAACAGCTAAATCCCTAGCCGTAGGACAAGCAAGTTAAAGTATGTGGACGGCTGTGTTTCAGTCACAAGTGGGTATGTGACTTTAGAGGGTGTACTCCTAGCAGAACATTGAAGAAAACTCTTTCCTTCTAGGTTTGCTGTTCAGCTGCTATTTCCCAGTCTTTTTTTTTGGGGGGGGGGGGGGGGTGGGGGTTTTTTCGAGACAGGGTTTCTCTGTGTAGCTTTGCGCCTTTCCTGGAGCTCACTTGGCAGCCCAGGCTGGCCTTGAACTCACAGAGATCCGCCTGGCTCTACCTCCCGAATGCTGGGATTAAAGGCATGCGCCACCACCACCTGGCTAAAGGTTTATTTATTTATTGTGTATACAGTGTTCTGCTTGCATGTATGCCTGAATGACAGAAGAGGGCACCAGATCTCATTACAGATGGTTGTGAGCCACCATGTGGTTGCTGGGAATTGAACTCAGGACCTCTGGAAGAGCAGCCAGTGCTCTTAACCTCTGAGCCATTTCTCTAGCCCCGCTATTTCCCAGTCTTTATCCTAACATTGTTCTGATGTCATCCAACTCAGCATCTGTTACCAAAAAAAGAGAATTTCCCCATAACCACATAAGATAGACTCTCTTAATGCTCCCCTTCTGCTGGGAAAGTAAGAACAGCCCATTATATTATCCTACCAGCACTGGCAGACAGTAAGACCTGCTACTCAACTCAACTGGCCTCACGGTCCTCAGGCGTAAGGCCTTCCTAGCAGGAAAAGCTCCTACAGTAAGTGGGGCCCATGTCACTAGACAAGGAAACTAACAAGTCCAGAACAAGGTCCACCTCTGTCCCTAACTAGCCATGGACTCTCAGAAACACTTTCACTCAGAATGGGAGTAACACCACTTATCTGCACAGTTACTTAGGGGATCATGAGGAACTAAGTGGGCATAATCCACCTGCAAGCCAGTCTGTGTGCTCTGTCAAGCTATGGCATGATAAAAGCCAGAAGCTCTCCATTTTGAATAATGGATTCCAATCTCAAAAAATGTATCCTGGAAGCAAAAGTAAGCATGTATGAAATGTTCACAGTTCATTTCCAATCTCAAAAAACGTATCCTAGAAACAAAAGTAAGTATGTATGAAATGTTCAGTTCATTCCCTCAGATTTCAAAATCTAGCATTCAACTCAAAGATCTAGCAGTAGAAGAAAAGGTTAATAGGTTATAAGACTTCTTCAGAGGACAAACCTGTGAAACGGGAGAATGTTTAGGACACAATGTAAAATGAAAACGGCCTTCAAAACAACAAGTATTCTGCGCTTGCCACTATAAACAAGACACATTTGGAAGGTAACAGGCAGTGGGGTTAAGGTTAGGATGTTAGAAGTATTCCTATGACTGCAGCCTTTGTCTTTAATGTTCATACATTCTTTATGAAAATGTTAGGAAATTATGAACTGGAAACACCCTGTCCCGTCATCTTACCTGAAGTCCCCTGCTGTGAATTTGGCCTCAGCCAATGAAAAGGCAGCTTCTCTCATCACTTCACCCATCAGCATTTTAGTCTGAGAAAGCATAAACCAACAACAACAAATCATACCATAATTGGTTCCTTCAACAGTCGGCATTTTATATAAGTATCAGCATCAAAAACTGATTTAATAATGAGAAAATACAAAGCTCAAGTTTTGAACAGTTTGGGTCAGGTCCCTGATAATGTTAGGAAACCATGAGCTTGAAAATTAAAATAAACTCACTGACAAACAGAAAAGTGAATCTAGTGAGGCCCCATTCTTCTTGAATAAGTCCATGTTGATATGCTCAAATTAATCTTCTGAATTCTCTGAGAGTTCAAAACCTCATTGGCATAGACTCCAGAATCAGCTGAAATGTAATGCTTGGGAATAGCCAATTTTTTTTTTTAAAGAAAAGAGAAACTGAGTAATATGGGTAGGAAATTAGCTGAACAAATATTAAAAATCTGTTAATAAGGAAACATATCTGGTGTGGAACAGAGAAGAATCAGAACAGAATATTCAGAAACAAGCCCAGGTCTACGTGAGAATTTATTATAATAAAAAGACCATTCAACTGTCCATCCATTCACAAAATGACAAATTCCTACCTTATAACATGCCTCCACCAAAAAAGACCCATCCCTAAAAAGGAGATCAATACATATTCAACAGAAGGACTTTCTCTCTCTCTCTCTCTCTCTCTCTCTCTCTCTCTCTCTCTCACACACACACACACACACACACACACACACACACACACACACGTCAGATGTATGTGCATAAGGGTATTGGTGGTTCTGCTCTATGACTCTCTATCTTATTTGCTTGAGACGGGGTCTCTTATTGAAACTGGAACCAGGCTGGCAGCCAGCAAGCCAGGTGTAGTGTTATGAACCTGTTGTCACAATTATTCAGAAGATTAATCAAGTGCAGAGGATTGCTTGAGCCCATGAATTCAGGGGCAAATTGGGCAAAAAAGTAAGACTCTCTCTCAAAATAAATAAGTAGCAATAAAGTAACAAAATAAAACTATTTCCCTAGCCCTTTTAAGCCTTTCTGAGCCTTATATAATTGAGATCTATAAGGAGTCCCAGGCCCAGGGGTTCACAGAATCCCAGCGCTGGAAGACCGGAGCAGGAGGGCTGAAGGCCAGCCTCCAACCGGCCTGTAAGTGACACCTGTCTAAAAGCTGGGTGAGGGGAGACAGAGGGCTAAACTTAGTACTGAACAAAATAAAAAGGATTTTTAATCGTTTTCTTTATTTTTTTAATTCAGGAGCAGGGGGCGTAGTTCAGTGGAAGAGCACTTGCCTAGCAATTTTAAGTCCATAGGTTCGAATCTAAGAGAGTCAAAAGAGAGCTCAGTTGTCCTTTAGTTTAGAGATATGAAGGAAATATTTTTAGTGTTTTATACATTTACTAGAATGTATAATGACCTTTTTCAAATGAAAAGGGAAGAAATTCACCAGCACTCAGGAGGCAGAGGCAGGCGGATCTCTGTGAGTTCCAGGCCAGCCTGGTCCACAGAGCTAGTTCCAGGATAGACACCAAAACTACACAGAGAAACCCTGTCTCCAAAAAAAAAGACTAAACATTGGACAACAGCCACATCATTCCATTATTCTCAAAAGAATACCATGCAGGTATTATAATAAGACAGACTTATGTACTGACATGTGAAGCTGTGCTGTGTCATGGAGTAGAGGAGTGGGGAGCAAGGCAAAAACACTTCAGAATTTAATACTACTGTTACTTTAAAAATCCATGTGCATGCACATAATACTCTGGGAATATGCTTTACAAACACGGGTCAGAGAGACAGCTCAGAGGGTAAAAAGCACCTGATGACTGGTCTTGATCCCCAGAACCCATGGGAAAGCCAGAAGGGCTGGGCATGGTGGTACACACCTTTAATTCCAGTGCTCGGGAAGTAGAAGCAGGCAGATCTCTCTGAATTCAAGGTCAGGCTGGTCTACATCAAGAGTTCTAGGCCAGCCAGAATTACAGAGTGAGACCCTGCCTCGGGGAAAAAAAAAAAAAGAACACAGTGGCACACATCTGTGCTGCCAGCACTCCTATGGTGAGACAGCAGGCGGGGCCAGAAGAATCATTTGGTCTACAGTCTGGAGTCTACTCCAGCAGCAGATACTAGGAGACATTGCCTCAACAAGATGGAAGGCAAGAACTGACTCCTGAGGCGGTCCTCTGACCGCCACACACATGCTGTGGCATATGCTCACATGTGCACACACACACATAAACTACAATAAACAAATTCATATTTAGAAAGTATCTAACTCAGAGAAATGAGAAACAGGACTGCTGGAGGCCAGAAGAGACCTAGCAAAAGAATCTTCAGTTTTGAGAATGAATCTGTATTGTTTACACACTATTCTGTGTAATTCACCTACCATTTGCCCAAGATAACCACTGAACAGAACCTACCATGTGCTGGCACTAGTTCATGCACTGGAACTAGAGTACCGAAAAGACCAAGTCCTTACTCTCTGGAATTTCAATTCTCTAGTAGGAGTGACACCATCAGGTAAGAAACCATCATGCAGTTGTCTGTACTGGCGTAAGACTAAAATGAGGAGATGTGAGCCAGGTGAAAACAGTAGCCACTTCAGACTAGATGATCAGCAAAGGCCTGAGATCAGAACAACCAGAGAAGCCAGTCAAAAGAAGTTCTAGGGAGCCAGATACTACACCTTGCACCTGTGATCCCAGCACTGAGAGACTGAGGCAGAAGAACTGCCATGAGTTCGAGACCATCCTGGGCTATCTCAATTTTAAAAGGACTAAGATAAAAGCACTTTAGTCATACAACAGAATGAAAAAGCCCTGGATGGGGGCATCAGGAAGAGCACTCCACATGAGGTCAAAGAGGCAGGCAAGGCATAGATCAGATCCCGTGGCTCTGTAGACCTATGACAGAGTTTAGGTATTAAAACGATTCTTGGCAACTTAAATCTCTGTGTGTACATGTGCCAGCTGTTCTCTATTATTACACCTATTATAAAGGATTATTATTTTTGAAAGGAGAAAAATTGACTTAAATAATGTAAAGAAAAATCAGGAAGTAGATATTTACCTCAGTGGTAAGGTATGCTCAGTCCCCACCACCAGAAAGAAAGGGGGCAGGGGAGGGGAGGAGGAAAAATGTAAGTGCCGAAGCCATAGTTGATTTTCCTTAGCCATACATTAAACAGATACCCTGCTCCAAGCAAGCTTACTCTACCTCTATTATCTTCTTCAGGATCTGTCGAAATCGAAGGGTTAAGGCATCAGATTTCTTCTTCAGGAGGTTGCGACCAGTCTGTGCTCCTTTTAATCGAGCCTTCATGATGGTCTGAGCCCTAAAAAAAAAAAAAAAAAAAAATGCAAACATGCAAAATGAACGTGCTCATTCAGTCGCAAAGAACAGATCTACAAAGGACTCACAGAAATAAAAATGGCTTTCTTCAGGACATGAGGCTTGGGAAAAAGTAAGCTTACTTTTTTACTGCTATATTTTATGGCACATTCTAGACTCTATCCACAATGATTCATTACATTACATTTCCATTACTGCGTGGTGTTCAAGTGCTTCCCTGTCATAAACCAAGACCCTATTATCAGTTGTGAATGAATTTTGAAATGTGTCCAGTAACAAATGCATATATAAGACCTGTAAATGCAAGCTAACATCTGAATGAAGCCTCCTAAACTTACTGCATTTTTTCCTCACCAGAAGTTCCAACACCAAAGTAAAGTAAGTAATAGTGGAAAGTGATATTGCTGTTTTAGTTGTCACATGACATAAAATTAAATAGTGAAAAAAAGTGTTTCAGTAATATAATCTCTCAACAGACTGCTCAATCCAGACACAACAGCAAAAGAGCATGTATTGGTGAATCTGTGGGCAAATCCTTTGATTACTAAAAACTTTCACTAAGAGGTTAAGGTAACAGGTAATTCTACAAATGGAAAAAACCTTAGACATTAACTTTAGGACAGTGGGGCTCAGAAAAGTAGAGCAATTTCCCCACAGTTTCTCACTGAAGAACAAGCAGGTGGGAATTTGAACCGGATTTGATTCCCGTGACTTGCCTAAGATTCAAAAGGTGGCTCAAAGCTAGGTTCACCAGACCCCAATTCCACACTGCCTCCCCTGAAAGATGTTCAGTTGCATCACCTGAACAGTTCTCCGTCTGACAGGTAGTTAGCAGTGGGGGACTGCAGAGAGCAGCCTCGCCAGAGGTCGAATGCAGTGAAGCCGCTTCAGTTTCCAGCTAAACAAGAGCCACCCACACCAATGTGTACATAGAACATTCTGCACTGTTGACACTAAATACCAGAATTAAGAGTCAAAAGACTGGATGAGGGGCTGGGAAGATGAGTCAGAGTGTAAGAACACTTGCTCTTCGAGCATAAGGATCCAGTACCCAGGTAGACAGCCACGCATGCCTGCATGTGCCTGTAACCCCAGCACTGATAGACAGAGACAGACAGATGCTGAGAGCTCCCTGATCAGTCAGCCTAGCCCAAACCACAAGCTTCCAGTGAGACTCTCTCAAGGCAAAGTGGGGAAAGCAACAGAATAAGACTTTAGACATCCTGTTCTGACCTCCACAGGCACATGTACCCACAAGCTTGCATGCAGCACGCGCACGCATACACACACACACACACACACACACACACACGAAGGAGTGGGAAGAGAAAGTTGGATAAAATTTAGGTTGCTCCTAACACTGCAGATTCCTGCATTTGGAGCTCATGGATGGACCGATTGATAAGCTAAAACTCAAGTTCCCTCTGGATGACTGCACCTCTGGTTTTCAGTTAGTGAGACTGGAGAGTAACTAGAGCTGGAGATGGAGTGGTGAACGCCTGTAATCCCAGCACTGGGGAGGTAGAGGCAAGAAGATTGGAAGTTGAAGGCCAGCCTGGGATAGATAATGAGTTAGAGACTAGCCTGGGGCACATGAGACCATGCCACAAAAATTAAAAAGACAAAGAAAGAAAAGAAAAAAGGGGGATTTGCCTGAACATTATAAGAACCTAGAATTTACCTGATTTCTATTAAGTAATTTTTTGTGCCCCCCCTTTTTTTTCAAGCTTGAGACAGGGTCTTATGTATCTCAGGCTGGTTTTGAACCCCTGCCTCTGCTTCTTGAGTGCTGGGCTTCAGGCATATGTGATGCTGGTGGCTGAAAGCCAGGGCATTGTGCATGTTGGCCAAGTGCTCTACCATATGGCTGAGCCACATCCTCTGCTTCCACCTAAACTTGTTTCCTTTTCTCTGGTGATACCTGAATGAAGGCAACATTCCACAGGACAACAGCGCCAAGTGTATGCAAGTGGAACCAAAATCAGTCCTGTGTGATCTAGACCATGGCTGTTAGACCTGTTCTTTTCTGTTTCAGAGCTGCTCGGCCCTACAAAAAAGCAAAGCAACAAGAAGTGTGACCTTCAGCTAAAACAGTGACTGTGTCTCCTGCTGAATCAAAGACATCTGACTATATGACAAAGAGCTCGCTGTTAGGCTGTGGGAAAAACATGTACTTCCTACACCTGACTTCCTCTCGCCCAGCAGGCTGAGTGCTCTCAAGTAAGTTTTCACCCTTACATGCCTGTCATTTTTCTTGTCTAAGCCCAAAAGAAGCCCATTTTCACCTCCTAGTCCTAAATTAAATGCTCCAAAGTAAAAATAAGAACATATCAGCATTATGAATAGCGATTAAATGTGGCCAGACATTATTTAAAACAGTGAGACCACTGACAGCAAGGCCAAAAAAAAAAAAAAAAGTGAGCTCCATTCTGGTTCATGCAGACATGCCTGGGCATTTTAAAAGGATGAGTAAGACCCAAGCAGAGCCAGAAAAATGAAAATCACTAAGGGATGGTGAGTCCAACCTGTGGCTGGGTCAGCTGCGTCTGCTTGCTGACAATTATACAAATTAGGAGTCTAGCCTCCCAGATACAGAGACACAGAGAAGCCTTTCAAAGAAGGGCTCTCTCAGGTCCCTGACACATTTATGAGTTATACAAGATATATATCCAATTATAAAAAAAACCCTTTTTAATAAATGTTCTGTGGAAATGAGGTCTAGAATCAGGTGTTGGCTAAAATAAGTACTTAATTCTTCTGTCGGCTTTGAGTTTTGTTTGTTTCGGGCAGGCATGGTGATTTTTACTTTGAGGTGCTGGGGGATTCAGCCCAGGGCCTTGTATATGCTAGGCAAGAGCTCTGCCACTGGGCTACTACTACTCAGCGGCATTATAATCAGGATGAGGGGAGGACTGGGCCATCCTAGGGGCGTAGCCTTCTGTTTCCAGAAGCCATGTTGGAATTTGGTGTCTCAGTGAAGTGTGGATGGGGTCATAGCATGCTGAGTTCGAGATCGCCCTGGAGAAGTCTGGATCTTTATCTGCTCCACAGGCACTGCGTGTCTTCCACAGCTTGCCCATCTGTATCGTTAGTACAGTCTGCCAGTTCAAAGTCAGTGAGTGACAGTTAAAAAGCCCTTTAAAAAATAATTAAAACTTTTTCATTCATTCAGAACTACACACATTCTGGCAGAATCAGAAATTCAGTCGGGGATTTAAATATGACTATTTAAAGAGTCCTGGAGTTCTGTGACGAGAAAAAAAAAAA